>BMAV01020736.1:14439-30905 GCA_019973955.1 Trichonephila inaurata madagascariensis
ACTATTCTTGTATCATGCTCCTTTTGATTTTGTCGATTTTCGGAAATAAAACACAGTAAAAAACTAATTATTGAATAAATAATTAGCATTAATTAATAAAATTAATCATTAATAACAAATACTTAAATAAATTTTTCGTACTATATACTTAAAAATATAATCAATCGGAAAAAAAATCAAGGGCTTTGGGGGGGTCCGGACCCCCAGAACCCCGCCCTTGTGTGCGCCACTGCACCTACTTAATACTGAACTGAACTTAGTGGCGCAACAGCCAATGAGAGCCAAGGCCTACAGTGCCTATCTTAGTTTACGTGACCTAAGGCACTGAGCTGCATGTACAGATGTTTCAGTCAAGTACTCAGCTTGGTACTCATTTATCGACCCACTGAAGGGATGAAAAGCTGAGTCGAGCTTACCTAGCCCGGGGTTTGAGCCCTGGAACTGTCGCGTGGAAGCGCGATACACTACCACTCAGCCACTGGGCACCTACTAAATAGTTACAAGTAAAAACATTAGGTACATTTCATAGCTTCCTTAATATTAAATTTTTAAGCAAAACTACTGTCGAAACTGCATAGCGAGAGAAAGTGAAAGAAGGAAAAAAGCTTGGATGGGACTGATCCGACGGTGCGAGGACAGAGAAATGGGCTTATGAAAATTTACAATGTACTACTCACTACTGAGCACTCATGTATCAATAATCCCTGCCTTTGGTTATTTATAATGAAGAAAAATAAATTTATTTTGTGTCTAAAAAAATCATCTGACCAAAAAATTTTTTTCTTCTCGTTTTCAAAAATTCAACCTCTTAGTGGCAATATTAAAAAATTTGAAATAACTTTTTAAAATTGTTTTTCCCCCTAATCTCCATGCCATAGAACAGGGGTGTCCAACACGCAGCCCGCGGGCCAGATGCGGCCCGCCAGTACGTAAGTTGCGGCTCACCGACTCTTTTTAAAAAAATTTTAAATATCAGATTTTTAAAGTTTTTTTCATTTTGAAATTTATTTGAGGGGAAATTTATATATATATATATATATATACAATGTATTTGCCTGTTACCTGTTCTTGTTTTAAAATAAATCCTTTTTGATAATAGAAATGCCCTTTAGATTAAAATAGATTTATATTTTATCAAACAGTTACATTTGATTTTACTACAGTAAATTACTCTTTTAATAACTTCCGAATTGTGTATTATTCATATTCTTTACTATGGATGGTACATGATTCTCTGTGTGTACGACTTTCGTTTCTCCTCCTCCTTTTCTGTTTGGAGTACCCAAAAAGCAAGAGGCAGTCAGAGATGTTTTTTATAGTTTAAAAAAATATTCAGGATGGTTAAGATAAAGGATAATGTATACTTAATCGTTTGCGAATGACAGCAGAATCAAATTTCACCAATGAGTAACAAAAGATCAATTCAATAGGAACACCGTAATTTTCAAGAAAATGGCAACTGTAATATTTTAAACATTATTTGATCATTGCAATATTATATTATATATACAAACATTATTATATTATCTATGTCTGTATACTTAAAAAATAATGAAAACAATAATAATAATTCATTCCGTTTTAAATTTTCACTCCAATAAATGTTTTTTTGTTTCCAAATCTGATATAAAGGTACATATTTTTATGTGCGGCCCGGGAGATTATAATGTTTTTCCGAAGTGGCCCGCAAAGTCATTTGGGTTGGACACCCCTGCCATAAAACATCTTTTCCGCATAGGTAAGTTCCGATTAATACTAAATTTTTTTTATTTTGCTTCAGAGAACCGCTATCCACCCTTATGCACAATGAGGTTAATTCATGTGACGTCATAGTCACATGATAGTGAAAGCCACGTGATTCCAGCCAATCAATTCAAAAACTCATGTGACGTCATAGTCACACGATAAAAACTATCTTGTGTTTCCAACTAATCAGTTCACGCGCTCCGGTGTTGCCAAGTTTTGCTTTTTACAGAAACTTTCTCTTAAAAAGTACATATGTATACAAAATGCATTTTATTTAAAAGTATAAATATAAAATACGATTTTTTTTTTAATTAAAAAAAATCTTTTTTAAGAAATTTTTTTCCCCTAACATTTAAATATCTTTACCCAAGTATGGAATTTTAAATTTTATCTGAGTTTTACAAATAGAACAAGTACAATTAGTTTAATGTTTGTTTTGAATTCAATGGAAAACACGTGTTTGTTTTTATCACGTGACTTCATGAATCAAGCCCATTAAACAATACGTGAAGAGTGCCACCCATCCGGTACAGGGACGCTCAGTTCTGTGCCATAGGGCCTAGGTTTAAATCCCGAAGAAGGGCATGGATGTTTGTAGTCGAAAAGAGCCTCTGTGGCTTGGGGCTAAATAGCCATGGAGCCTCAAGTTCTCTCGTTAGGTTGGTGGAAGAGGAAGAGAGATAGGAAGCTCCTGACCATCTCCAGGATGTTCTATATCAAATTTAGGATAGAACCGAGCCGAATCATACTGTCACCTGCATGGAGCTCGAAGCTACTGCGAACGACAGAAGTACAACTAATCCTTTTGCCGTGATGAATTTCGTGAGCCTCGATATGAAACAGTCAGACTTGGGCATTAGCAACGACCACATATGTGAAGAATGTAGACAATTGGTTGTATTATTCAAAAAATAAAATGTTTTCATATGTGAAATAAAATAGTTTTATGAAATGATCTGTTCTATGACTATACAAATACCGTATTTATTCGAATCGGTTCAGTCCTAGGAGAGCCCACTCCCTTGGCACGAATTATTTTGTTTGGCGATAATTGCGCCATCTTGGTAACCCTACTTTGATACACTAGATAAGGTAAACCTAACAATTTCTGGAATTTTCGTATTTTGTCGGCGGGCATTTCGAATTTTATTTTGTTATTGGACACCGGGCTGGAAGTATGGCTGCGTGTGTGAGTGAATATACCTTAGAATTTTTTACTTTGTTGAATGTGAAAGGTAAGAAAGAATTGATTGAATGGTGTATGGAGGAAGGATTAATTGCTTCGAGTTATGAATGTCTTAAATGTAATGAGCGAATGGGATTATACAAACGAAAAAGTGCAGTTTTGGATGGATTTGAATGGAGAATATATATGGCGGCGCTCACACGATCCTTCTCTTAGCGATGAGACCTTAAGGACTTTTTTAAAATCTGTTATTACGCTGTACCCTCCACTTGGAAAAGATCACTAGTAAGAAAGTAAGTGCTGTTTTTATATTATTTACCTCAAATGTTTAATTTCAGTATTGTTTACATATATTTTCATTACGCATCCACCTTATCCCGCTATATTCACTTGTCGCCATTGTCGTTTTCGCTTGGCGCCATCTCGTTCTGGATTGGCGCTTATTCCGGTTTGTCGCCAAGGGTGTGGGCTCTCCTAGGATTTTACCTTCGAATCTAAGCCACACTATTTTTCCATTGTTAATGCTGCTCAAAATCGGGAGCGGCTTAGAATCGAAGGCAACAAAATTGGTTGGAGGGGAAATTGAATTTCCTCCCTTTTCAAAAGCAAATATGTAACTATAAATTCTGGCCATTTGTATCGATGACTCATCACGTTCCTCAGTTTATCTTCAGTATTCAGCCTATTCTGAATTTCCCAGTCTGCTCGTATAAAAGAAAGTTTTTTGTATACGCTTTCTTTTAATTACCAAAACATCATGGCTATCGGTACTGGCATCAAGACGAGTTCATTCTGACTCAAGTATGAAAAGGAAGTCCAATTTACAAGCAGAATAAAATGGAAACAGAGCAATCGACAGAAAATTTGATACGGTTGAAACAAATATACCTCGATGGCGTAAGCAACGTAACATGATTTTCGCTCGTAAATCTTCAACCAAGTCTTTCACTGAACCAAAAAAATGAAAAATATCCTGAAGTAGAAAAAAGTGTGGTTCAGATTGTATGTGATGTTCGATCCTAAGGCATTGCCAGTTACAATACAAATGCTGCAATCCAAGACAAAAGAGGTCATCCATTAATTTAGAATCGAGAATTTCAAAGCATCAAGAGGTTGGTGTGAAAAATTTATGAAAAATGAAGGATTTTTTGTGAGACAGATTTGATCGATGACGGCTTAGATTCGAATAAATACAGTATTTTGGTTGTTAAATTACAAGAAACAATTATAAATAAATCATATTATCCTTACAATATTATTACAATCTTTGGAATTTTTTAATTAACAAAATTTGAATTTTTCTTCATGAAATTCGTGTATTTCCAACAATCTTGCTATCAAATTATTAAAAAAAAAAAAAAACTAAATTATTTAAATTTGCATTATTGATGGATTGAATTACAATAAGATAACCAAGTAGATTATGTGTAAATTATATCAATAATATAGATTAGAACGATCTCACACACTACTTTCGACTTAATTTCTTTCTTCATAAGAACCATCTTAAAGTGCTTTGATTCTTAGTTAGAATTATTCCACCAATTCTCATAATTGATTCATAATTGTTACTCTCTCCTGTTTGAATTACGAAGGAATTAATAACAAAGTCCAGTTGTAAGTCATTTACAAAAAAAGTGTATGCATAAGTATTACATCATTTATAAATTCGACCTATATAGAAATCTTCAAACGCCATTATTCAAAAAGATGAACTAATTTGTCCTTTACTAAAACACGTTTGAGATTTTTGAGGAGCTGCGGTTTTCCTCTTCTCTGACAAGCAATAAACAGTAAGTACAAAAATATGTATGAAAAAAAAATTCTGATAAAGGAAAGTCTGAAATGTTTTGTACAATGGATACATTATTACATTTACCTTCTTGAAGGTAAGAATTAAAAAAAAGTATTAAAAAGCTTGTTAAGTGCTTTTAGAACAGTTACTTAAAAGTTTTTTTTAGGGGACAGTTGAATTTATATTCTAAAATATTAAAGACACGCTTTTCTCTTTAATCTAAAGACCTTCTTAATAGCTGTTATTATATGTTCAATTCTTAAAAATAAACTCGAAACTGCTCTCAGATGGTTGTAAATAGCATTATAGAAGAATATTTTTATCCTTCAAAAAGAGAAACTACAGTAGAATAACATATTTTAATAAACATTCCAAGACGATTGTGTGTGTAATGCAGTTCTGATAAAGTTCTATTTCTTAAACTGACTCTCTTATTTTTAAAATAAAATAAAATTTCATCTTCAGCTATCTGCTTTTGAAACATCAAAAATTACTGGAAATATTTCAAGATGAATGAATATAAATCATCATTTAAAATGGTAGTTTGATAAATTATGTAAATGATTAAACGCGAAAATCTGGCACTATCGTGACGATCAAAACTGTCTAGTTTCAAAGTGTTTCATGCGTGTATGAAATATTAATGGAATGATAAACATGTCTTTTTTTTCCTAAGAGAGTTAAATACAAATGACTTTGAAATAGTATTTTGCCAAAATATACTTTTTAATATTTGAAATAATTTGGATCTAAAAATATCATCAATACAAAATTGAATATGTTTGATTCCTCCTAGCCTAGACATTAAAGCGTTGTGGCTATGTTAGTAAAATCTCTCTCAACAACC
The DNA here is from genome assembly GCA_019973955.1 of Trichonephila inaurata madagascariensis. Taxonomy (NCBI): domain Eukaryota; kingdom Metazoa; phylum Arthropoda; class Arachnida; order Araneae; family Nephilidae; genus Trichonephila; species Trichonephila inaurata. Next base: position 20,014 of record BMAV01020736.1, read on the forward strand.
TTGAACTTGAGCCGGCTGAATAATAAGCATTGAATATAAATCTTATTGCAACCTCTATGCGGCAACTTAACTCGGATCGTCTGCTGACTTGTTTCTTTTTATTAAATGAGATTAGAATATGGAACTGTAAACGAAGTTTTTTGGAAATATTGCTGCTGATCCTTCTGATATGGTGATGTTCTACATAAATAACTTCCACATCAAAATACTATATATTATGCAGTCTCTGAAAGAAAAACTTCTGAATTAACCTAAATAATAATTCTTTTAGAAATAATTCTCTTAGAAATAATTCTTTTGCATTAATACAAAGTAATATAAATAATTAGTATTCATGCTGGAGTAAAATTTAACAAAAGCAATGTAGGCCAAAATGGCTTTTAGGCGCAAAATAAATTCATTCTAAGACAAAGTGGCGTAAGTGTTTATGGTTACAATTAACAGATTAACTGCTAATTTTAAAACTAATCTTTTTTTAAAAAAAAAATATAATAGTGTTATTAAACTTGAAATTTTGCTGTTCTGTGTTTGTCAACGCAACAATATTACTTGTTCTTAGAAAAATTAAAGTTCTTTGTAAACGAGATTCTTGAAAACTTGGTGTTAAATGGCATTGCATATTTGAATTCTTTCACTATGATATAAGCCCGAACAAAATTTCAATAGGAACTATTTTTTATACATTAAAGTTGTTTTACTTGAGAAGCCCATTTATACTCAATGTAAAAAGTTCTATTGTGTGAAAAAAATAAAAAGTAAACTTAACTTAAGCGCTTACAAAAACCAGTGATATCAAAATATTGTTCCGACAGATGAGGGGAAAGCAAGTAGACTTATTAAATTATAGCAAATTAACGTATTACTTTTTAGAATGATAAATAGTAAAACGTGTAATCAAATTAGCTTGTGAACGTTTATTGTTAATTTGAATATTAAATTTTTTATAATTTCTTAACCATGTGAATTTAGAGAATAATGCAATCATTCTGACATTATAATGCAAATTTTGAAAAAATGCGGCTGTTTTACATAATTATTAAAAGAAAACAAATAAATGCAATTTTGAGCAATTTTTATACATGTATTTTCAAGATCTTACGGTACAGTACTCTTAAATGTGCAACAAATAAAAATATAGAAAAGAGTATGACTACGCTTTAAAAAAAATTAAATAAAAATTTTTACTTGCGTCTTTTTATGCTCCATAAAGAATCGCGATTAAAGTTTCTGTTTGTTGAAATGCTTCCTAGATGGCAAAACGTCCCCGTTTTTCAACATTCTCTTTTCAAAATGGCTTCATCACGAGAACAAGCGCAAGTTGTAGCATGTTTCTCGAATTTAAATCTGTAACGCATGTGCAGCGTAAATGAGGCATCTTTTACACTTGATTTTGAAGTGAGAGAAATTTCCCCTGGTGATGGATGAAAGAAGAAGTCCAATAGCTTGGACACCCAGATCTCTAGACATAACACCTTTGGACGACTTCTTGTAGGGATACGTGAGAAACATTGTTTACCAATCTCCAATTCATTACTCTGATGAACTGAAAAGTCGAAATACCAATGTTGATCCTGCAATGCTCATAGAACTTCACCAGAAATCTCGTATACTCCATGTTTTGCACGTAATTAATGATGAGCACATTGAAATCGTGCAATAATTCATTGTAAAAAAACTTTAAAGTAACTACTTGTGATAACTTTTTTTTAAGAAAAATGGAGATGTGGGGATTTTTTTGTGGTTTTTATATTTATTTAGTACATTTTAAGAAAAATATGGTAAAGTAAAGAAGAAAAAAAGAAATTATTATTACTAAAATGGGAAAAAATAGGTTAAAAATTTACAAAAAATTACATAAACGAGGCCCCCTTTGTACATAAAGTTTAGGAACAAATAAATTTTTTCAGTTCTTCAATTTTGATGTGTTGCTTTGCTATTCATTTTTGAAGTGACCTTCAGGATAAAAGATATTTGAATTTTTACATAAACTAGAGGGCTTTATCTTAGAAGTTATATGGAATTGCTAAAAAAAAAAAAACAGTGATTATATTCAAATAGGGGACTGTTAATTTTGTAATAAAGCATTGATTGATAAATCTGAAGGTTAAAACACTTCTACTGTTATACAGAACATACACAAAAAATTTCAGTTAATTGTTTCCAAAACCTTTTGAGCAATCGCTGTCCACTTTTGAGAATTTAAAAAAAATCACATTGCGAGTAAAACGTATTTTAAAGTATGACATTTTGCTTAAAGTAGTGTGTGGCATCTGCTTTTACTAAAACACTTGTAGTTTTTATTCTAGCGAATGGAAAATAAAGAACTTGGTATTTTTATAAAGCTAATAAAATGGCGTATAAAATAAAATCATAAATTTTTTTTTATGGAATTAGTTTTTTTATGGAACAAAAAAGCCGTAAGTGAATATCTTAATTTATTTTTATTTTTATTTATTTATTTGTAATTATATATAATATTTGATAGTGTAGTCATACTTTTCAGACACTCCGTTTATTTCTCCTTGTATCGGTAATTGCTTCCCCCAGATATTCCTTTCACACTACTTTATTAAAACCAATTATAAAATTTTCATGAAAATTCATGTACTCATATATAATATTAATTGCCTTAAACTTTCTCACACAAATACACCGTGTAATTACAGAGCAATTTTATAACACTTTTTCTTCCTACCGTAACACGTAATCAGCGCTCATAAGGTAAAAAAAAATATATACTTTTACCAATGAAAAATTACTACCAAAACCTATACCTACCTTACTACCTATAAAAAAATTACTTTTTTTCTCCCACCCATTTATCAACTAGGAATTATCCAACGTGGGAATCCAACCAATGGAATATAGATGGTTTCTGGCGATATTTCGCAAGGGCCCCATCTCAATTTTATGAGTTCACCAGTGCGAGACCTTCACCCATCTGAGGGGAGGCGAGAGTTTCTCAATCCCTCTAGCGCTCTCCAAACAAGAGCTCCTTGAAGATGATCGACTCGAGTGACCGCTGAATGTGTCTTCAGTCATACACAGATGCTTGCTCAACGCCGTAATCAAACTTTCTGCATCATCTTCATTATCATCGCATGTGTTTGAATAAGAGCGGCTTCCCAGAAATTGCTTCACTGTCATTTTAAAAAATGGAAGATTTTTAACACATTCTTTTTTCACTACATTAGATGAAAGTTGAAGTTGATTGGCAAAGATTTTAAGATTTTCTCAATTGTTATGTTCTTGTTACTTCACCTTTATGAATAAAATCGGTTGAGTGATTTTAAATTGCTTTATTTTAGATTTTGCTGTAATGAAATTTCATGGAATCAATATTAATTCATTTTCACAATAACAGTTCACTTTTTAACCAACTATTGGCTGCACGAGCCCAGTCAGTTTTAAGACATGCGAAGTAATAAATTAGCAGAAACATAATGAACAGAGTGAAATAGGTGTAATAAATGAAATAATAAAAGTATAGAGCATATTATGTATTGAAAAATAATTATTATTAATTTTTCAGATGAATTTTTCATAAATTTATATATATTCAGGCATTTATAATGCACTATTTTGTATTTTATGTTAACTATAACTGTATTCTTCTTCAAAAGTTACTATTTACAACTTGTTACCATTCATAAAAATAAACGTTTTATAAAGCATAAATAATTTGGGTTATAGAAACTGTGAAATTTTAAGCAATGTAAGCTTAAGGTATCCGACTACGTTCGGAACCGTGATTTTGCAAAAGCGTATAAATGGATAATATTTATGATATTTAGTGTCACTTAGATTACAAATTATATATAAAATTGTTTTAAGAATATTATTAGAATAAAAAATTATTTAAGTACAATATTTTGACAAAAAATGAACATAGAATGACCCATTTTCAAAATATTCTCCTTTTGTGAAAAATGCTTCTATTATAATAATATTTTGCTTGTATATAGCTCAGACCTCTGTACGGAAGCTCGACTAGAATTTTTGAAATATATAGCTTAGAAGTGGGTTTATCCATGTTTTTTAGACAATAGAGGAGAGAAATTTTAAGAAAAAAACGCCGATAATTATTTCAATTGGTTGTAACTCTGAAAATAATGTTATTTTTTGAAAAATCATAGTTCAGACTCTCTGGAAAAGTCTTTACTTTATATAAGCACACAAAATATTATTATTTTAGAAGCATTTTTTATAAAAGGAGAACATTTTGAAAAAAGGTTATTCTAAGTTAATTTTTTGCCAAAATATTGTATGTAAATAATTGTTTTTAATCAAAATGTCCTTAAAACAATTTTATACATGTATTCTAATCTAAGTAACACTAAATATCATAAAAATTGTCCATTTATGCGCTTTTTTAAAATCACGGTTCCGAACGTAGTGGGATACCTTAAGGAAAATTTTAGTGATTATTTAGAATTCTAATCAATATCTTTTTAGATTAAATTCTATTTTTAAAAGAAAAAGAGAGAAATAATGATCCTAAATGTTGTTCACTAAGAGCGTTCGTGATAACCCGCATGTTCTTGATTTTCTTTCCAATTATTGTAGAGAACCCAGTAATTGGGAAAAAAACTGTCATGTTAATTATACTGTGTACTATACTGTGTGTGTGTTATTTCAAATACTAAACAATCTACACCATTATCTACGAGTCACGGTCTGCCATAAACACAATCTCAATACTTACAAAAACTAAAAGAAAGAAAAAAAAAATGCCGAATCACACTCACACACACAATAACGTGTAGAAAACTAAAATTCAATAGTCAGCCAATATAAAAGGGAATTTAACAAATATAATGCAGAAAAACTTTCATTTTGTAGTGTTTTTGAGTTAATATTTTTTTTCTTCCTTTGTTTAAAGGCAATGATTGGAAAATGTTTTTCTTCAGTGGAACAATAACATGCGACATCATGAAAGTTTGAAATTAGAATCAAGGTTGAGTTTTTTCCATATCTGAATAAGTGCCAGTTTTTTTAGCAGTACATCCATGAATTCTAAAATTTCTAATCAAAAAAAATATTTGAAGTTTTAGAACATGTTAAACCAAAATAATGAATTCTGAACAGTTCGAAATGACACCTGGATATACTAAAAGAAATCCTTTGATGTGTTTTACTTTTATGTGTTCAGGAGCAAAAACTACGCATTGAATAATTTATGTAGCTCATGTGAATACTGTTCTTTTGTTTTCAAAAAACGAAAAGGTCTTGACCGTAAAAACTTTCACAACACAAAATACCTCTTCGAAATACAATTCTAAAAAAAAGTTAAGAGTTCCATTAGTCGGTAGTTTTAAAATTTCCATTAAGAACAATATTTCCTGGAGTCACGAATTCGATATTTTTTTCAATGCTCAATTTTGTTATCATTCACGTTACATGTATGAAAAAGCTATTTCCGATGATAATACATATTTAACTAGGTGAAGGTTGACTTGACAAAGTAGTTGAAAAGTTGATGCATCGTTACAGATGCGATGTTTGCAGACATTAGTTGAAGTTTGTTGTTGAAGATGCGGCCAAGGACTCGTATCTTCCTAAGTAGTTCATCTCATACTAAACTCAAAATGTTCGCATAATGATGTAGGTCATGAACCGCACGACTTTGTTTTGATTCGAATCGATGGAGAACCTGAAGCAATTAATTGAAACAATCGTCTACTATCTTGTAAAAGATATAAATTGGAATTTTAATTGAGAAAGAGAGGGAAAAAATAAGGAAATTCGCCATCAGAATTTCGTTATTTGGTTGCTTAATGAGTTTTTACTGGTTAACCACAGGAAATATTTCGTGTGTTGTTATAAATTGTGGATTTTGATTGACAAAGGAGGATAAAATTATCGATAAGGCAACCAAGTATTTTTTTATTTCGAATTTATTTGTAACGAGGGAATTATAAACATGAGCTGAATAAATTGCATTAAGTGTTTTGAAATAAGATAAAGCTCCAAAAATAAATGCATCAAATTAAAAGATAAATAAATAAGTTTATGTGTTTTAAGGATTAATTGTATTATATATATATATATATATATACATATATAGGCCAATTCTCTACAAACAAGAGATAACATTCAAACAATAACATTCGACAAACACATAGACAGCAGGAAAATCACACAATGAAGGACAAAAGAGTAATCGAGATTATAAATATAAAATGGATGCTGCAGTGTTATGAACATTACTGACTTAGGACAGCTATTATATAAAAAATAATTTATATATGTGTGTGTGTTGTGTGTGTGTGTTTTAAAGAGTTTATCTTATATACCGATTTTGAACTTTGAATTAAAAACACACTCTCGGTTCATATTCGAAAATATACAGTATATGCGAATGATAAATTTTTTTTAAAAAGTTGATCTCCCTATGTGTGAATAATAAGGTATTTTTTGTAAAACAATTCCTCATAAATAGTTAATTATACAAATGGTTTTAATGTCGAAAATGAATTTTTAGGGGGAAGGGGCAAGAAGCGTCATTTTCAAATGTTTATGTGTCTTAGTCATTGATATAATCTTGGCCTCCTTATGCATATGCATCAATTCTAGAGTAATTACGGCTAGAAGAATTATATCCTAAAGTAGCGTACAGGGTCTGTCCCAAAAGTTCCCAGAATGATTTTGTTTAAAAATCTTTTATTCAATATCAGTTTACAATCATTCCAGAACTGTAGAAAGTTTCCCCCTGATTCGACGCAACGTTGCCAAAGTTTCACTTAATCATTGAAGGTGCCCTGGAAGTAGTTAACAAGGATCTCTTTCAGTGAGGTCCTCAAAGCTACTTTTATCACCTCCAGCCTCCCATGCTGAGTTCCTTTCAGGGTTCTAAAATAAAAAAGGAGTGCACTGGTGCCAGATCGGAGCTGTACAGCAGATCAGGCCACATTGCCACACCTATTTTTTCCAGAAGTTCTAAGAGAATGAGTGCAGTGTGGCTTGTAGGATTTTCGAGGCTTGACACCATTTTCGTGCAGACTTTCCTCTTTTGAATATCCCCTGGTAAAATGCAATGAACGATTGTTTTGGGTATTCCACACTCCTCTGCAATCATCCAAACACTTAATCATTGTTCCTTGTTCAAAACTTAACGCACTTTTTCATCGAGTCGACTATTTTTATGTCAACAAGCATGCCGTGTGGTCGTGTCATTGACGGATTCCCGACCTTCCCGAAACCTCTTGTGCCACATGAAAGTTTGGTTTTGTTTCAACCGCGTGTCACACCATCGACTTTCTGAGGCATTTCGAGTGTCTCCGCCACGTTTTTACCCAGTTTCACACAAAATACTTGACGCTGCTGCAAAACTGGTCCGTTTTTTGCTCCACGAGGGTGCAGTAGATATGTCTACGTGAATAGTGCTCCTACTTCAACAACTGCCCGCAGGTGACTAATACCGGACTCGTTTCGAAACTTAGATCCTCCACCCGAAGCTCAGGACTGCCAGCTAGCATATCCGACTACAAAAAATCATTTTCGAAACTTTTGGGATAGACCCTGTATGTGTTCAAGTAGTACTGTCTTTGATTTTGACTGTCTGACGCTGGTTAGATGCTCCACTGCTTATGAGTTTTATTTCTGACTGAGGTACAAAGTCCTATATTCTGGTAAATTCATGCATTTAATAAATGGATCAAATTGCTACAGACTGCTTGAATCATATCCGTGCATTTTCCTCGCCTTCCTTACTCCCTACCTTTGAGTATATGTCAAATCAATTCCAATTCTAATTGTCAACACAAACTGGAATTCCCTGTCTAATAAATGCGGGCTTGACAAACTTAAGGTAACACACAGTAGTGGTTTTTCATATTAATCTAACGCGAAGATTTATTATATTTTAATAGGGATAGATGAAAGAATATGAGAATTTAGAAATATACCATCCGATAAGATTCCATTCAGTATACGAAAAACGAAGTATGACGTCACAGTCGTATTAGACACATCAACAGCAGTATTTTCCAGAGGCAGAGGGTCAAAGTGTCCACCGCGCATATCAGGGCAGGCTTGTGCGTGCCGTTGGAATGAATGAGTGTACAAGTCACAGCAGTGTGGTGTCCACCGAAATATATGCAGCATGCAGAAGAAAAACTAAATCCGTTTAAGTAGCCACTACGTCTCGATACTCCTTTTCCTTGAAACTGCGCCATGAACAAATAATCCAATGGTATGAGATCTGGGGATCGTAGTGGCAGTAGAACTGGATCCCTACGTCCGATCCAGTGACTGGAGTATGCCATATCTAGCCAATAATATACTGGAGCACAAAAATGAGACTGAGCCCCATCATGAACCCTCTTGCATCATCATGCATTCACCATCCCTGACCAGGGAAGTAGCTTCCGTCGTATCACCCGTAACAATGATATGGGGCCCCCAAGCTACAGGAGCCCCAAGATGTGAAAGCAAAAAATCGTTAAGTGTTGAGGGAGAGCCCCCAAGGAATTTTGATACAGGGTCCATTCAAGACAAACTACGCCAGTGTCATTTGCAGTATTTTTCTCTTAAACTATGGATCGTATAGGTACAGTTTTTCGGGCACTTTTTATGTACTTCTAACGCGGAATCTGGCTGAGCATAGTTTGGACACTATGTATAGGTCTACAATTTCATTAATGCCTTATTAATGCTTATATTTTATACTGGACGTCATTGCAATTTCTTCATTCAAGAAACTTCAAGAAAAAAAATTAGACTCCTTTTTCTTCTTGATTTAAATCTTTGAACCACATGAATCATTTTTCTTGGACAGTAATGAAATGATCTAGGTTGCAGTACCCTTGTTGGTAATTTCAGTGTTAAAACGCATGGCTTATACTATCATTGTTTGTAATAAAAAGAATTATTAGCTGTCATAGCCAATAGACTTCTTGAATTTTATTAATCAGGTAGAAAAAATAGGGTTATGAATGTTAAAATATAGAGATGAACGTAGCAAATCTTTTCACACTGAATTAATTTTGCTATACATTCCGGGTATGTGAATAATTGTGTCTTAAAATAAATAATTTGTAAAGAATAAGTAAAGAAGAAAAGCTTATCTCGTATTGTTAATTTATAGTTAATTAAGTAATAATTTTTGAAGTTTATTCTTATTTATATGGAAGGATTTCTAATTATAATATGTTAAAAACGTATATATTCCTCATTCAATGGTTGGAAGAATTCAAAATTTTACTATAATTATTAATGCAAAAATGTTGAAGAACATGTGACCAGTTTGTTTTATTTTTGTAGAAAAACACAATAATATTTTTGTAATGATTTTAGTATATCTCAGTTATAATTACTAATTCTGAGGATTGCTATTAAGAACACAAGTGGAAATTATTGAGTGGTGGCGCCATCTTTCAAGTACTATAGTAACTTTTTACTTATTTCTTATCTTTCACGTGTAATTTTATATTTTTGTATTGATGTAATGCAATTTTAAGTTGAGAAAATCGAAAACATTTATATTAGCTTAGGTATAAATAAAAACGATATTGAATTAAAAACTCCAAAGCTTTTTAATTATAGATTGCAAGATTTAAAATAAAAATATCTCAGAATGTGGTAATGCAGTCGAATACTATTATCAAGTTAATAAAATTTTATTTTGTTATAAGTGAAAATATATTTCTAATATTATAACTATAATTTTTTAAAAAATAAATACTTAAAGGTACATTCAAAGGATCAGAGGAAAGTTTTTTGGTGATTTAAAACAAAATAAAATTAATGATTGAGTGTAGAATACATATTTTAGAAAACACTAAGTCAGTTCTAATTAGTTAATATCTTTGGGAACGATAATCATTTTTTACTTTAAATTAATCATTTAATTACTTAAAACTAAATTAAAATTTCTCTTTCAGCATCTGCTACTACAAGTGTAAAAATACTTAAGAACTGATTATATCTAAGAAAAAGTGTTGAATAAACATAGATATTAAATTCCCTTTTTTTTCATTGATTAGTTACACAAAACGTTAGATTTAAATAAAACTGCCATTTATGAATATTATAAAACAATAGAATAATTATATATTAAATGTAAAAAAAAATGCTTCTGATAGATGCTTTCCTCATTTTTCTATATTTTGTTACTGACTATTCTAAGAATTATTTAAATAAGATGCTTCGTTAAGATTTTTTTAAAAATCATACTTAATGAATACCTACATCTTTTTAACCTAGTAATTTATTTCCTTAAAAAGTATTAGATATATATATATTATAATAGAAATGTTCTCTAAGACATTAACGACAAACATTTAAGTTCTCTAAGACATTAATCGTCTCTATCTGTATGTAGTGTTGTCTCTGTATGTATCTCTGTCATGAAGTGTTACACGTTTATGACCGTTACTTATGCTAAGGTTCCCAACCATCGGCCCCCGTTTTGAATTCGGAATTCCTATGTTATACTTCAAACTTAAACTAGCACATCGATTTGAATACAATAAAGTGCATCTGAAAAAACAAAAATAATGATGTTTTCTCTAAAATGACATTTCCCTTCCAATTTCCGAAAATACTTATGAAGATGTTCCTTTAACGATTTATTTGTATATTTTCAGATCTTGAAAAAATAGTTACAAATATTTTCAAAATCATAGTAGAAGTGTAATTCCAAAAAAACCTTCCAAATTTTCTACTCTTGAATCATTTTATTATATTAAAATCGATACCCTAGTTTGAAAAAAATTAGAATTTCTATCAGATTTATAATCACGTTAACAAATTCAAAATGGGCAGTAAGCCTTACGGATCGTTTGAGCAAAAAATTTCTATGTAACAAAACACACATCGATCGTTTTTACCCTTTTAAGTGTCATTTGAATTTATAGAAATTCGCTTTATTAGGGCAGCTGTTCAGTTGA
>BMAV01020736.1:32955-45967 GCA_019973955.1 Trichonephila inaurata madagascariensis
CCCTGCTCTAACTGGTACCTTAAAAATGGTTTTTATCACTATTTATTTTCCTCTAATCTTAAATTCTGGTATTTTGAACATAACATAGAGTTCGGTGGTGTTCGTCATTTATCTAAATTTAACTCGTAATTATCGTATTTAATAAAATGAAAAATAATTGTGGAATAAACTGAAAAGTCTCTTAAGCATCCGAATTTCCGTTCCCATCTTTTAGGATAAAATGTAGTTCGGAAATAAGAATAATATTAAAACTAGTTCTGGCGAATATTGTAGAAATCAGTGCGATGATTCAATATGTGTTAAGACTCATTAAAAGTGGAAATTCCGATTGCTAATGAAGCGTTTTCTGTTTTAGAAATTTTTGTTGTGTCCAAAATAACTGACTTAATTTTCTATTTACGCATTGAATGAGTGAAATCTAAGAGTTTCCGAATTGGTTTTTTTTAATTAGCTCACTCGAAGTTCCTTCACAAATTGATTTCTTAAGAGAAATTAAAATGTTCTTTTTTTTTCCCCTTTTAATTTGAAAGACATCTAATTCGTGTTGTGTACAGATGAAAAAATATTACAAAATATTGAATTCGGTTGCGTAGCTGCAAGAATAATTTCTTCACTTAAGACAGCAACTTTTTAGTTATTTATTAAATAAACTTAAGTTACATTCAACATTTCAGAATTTTTTTGAAGTAGAATCTTTTCGTGAGGAAATGTTTATTTATTAAGCACTCGACAGGAGCTATAAAAGGAGGACTGTCCTCCCTAAAGGAGGATGGTTGGTCACCTTATCCTTACCCACATATAGAAATAGTTTAATTCTGCTCTGTAGTCATAAACATATTTACGAAATGTATAGCTGACGCATGTGTGCAACTTGTATATATTTTATTAAGAAGTAACCATCAAAACCATTTTATTTTCTGACATTAAATTTTTTTCCTTCTTCATTTTAGTTTCAAACTGCTTTCAAGTTAATTTATTTGATTATTTAATTTTGTACTAACAAATTATTTGCTTAAACGTAATTGTATTTTTTAGAGTGTGCAAACCATACATTTTCCAAATGAATTCAGACAATAATCATAAAGTTGTACACTAATCGTACACATTACTCGGGCCAAAGAACCCGACATGGGACAAAGAACAATGATCGTACATATCATTAATCCTCAATCGGCCACAAGGAACATCTTCCATCTATCTGAAAGGGGAAAAAATGTCATTGAAATTATTAAATGAAATTGAGAAAGAAATATATAAATTTAAATACTTTTATTTTTTAAACTAAGGTTAATGTAACTTATATAAAATATTTAATACTTACGCACTTAAATCTAGGAGCACACGTGGAGCAATCAGCATCTTCCATTCTGGTAGCATTTTTTTCGCATTCGTCTCCTGTGGGGAAAAAAAAAAGATACAAAATCATAATTTTCTGGGATCATCTTTTGCAGGATTTTGATTTTTCCAGTTCATGCGTAATATTGAATATATTTAAATACTTTTATTAGTTGATCTTCCCGTAAATTTAAAGTATAATAATTTGATAATAATCACATTATCTCGATAATTTATGTTTATGGTTATTCCTAGCCACGGCATCTTCTCCTATTCGAGTCATAGTCTCTTGAGTGCGGAACCCATGGAGTTTGATAGTCAGTGGGGTTTTTTTTTGGACGATGGGAGGGCAAATAAACATTCAAAAGTATATAGAAAATAAATTTTCAAAACCCCTCCTTAGGTAGTTGTTTGTCACCCATCCGGTATAGTGATTAGCGACACTGACTATTTGCAGTAGGGCCTGGATTTAAATCCTGGAGAAGACATGGATGCTTGTAAATGTATAGTACCTTTGCGGCATGGGGGTACTCTAAAAAGCCGGCGAGCTGTAAGTCCTCTCGTGAGATTGGTGGAAGGGGAAGATAGGTGACAGGCTCCTGACCCTCCCAGGATGTTCTTCCTCTAAATTGGGGTGGAACCAAGCTAAATCGTACTGTCACCTGTATGATGCTCAAGGCTACGGAAAACGACAGGCGTGCATCTAGAAATCCAATCTGTTTCAGGCTCTGGCAACTTTCCTACCTTCCCTTCGGGAAGGACAAGGCAACAACAAGTACTTGCTTTAATATAAAAAGTGGGTGAAATTTTAAGCGCGTAAAATAAGAGAATTGAGGAGACTCATTTTACAACAATTGTCACAACCAGTATTGACAGCAGTAAGAGCGACTACTAAATGCCTCGAAGGGGAACTCTTCATTCCAATTCTTTAAGGAACAAATGGCGTATATTTGTGAAATGATAATGAGAAATGAGTAAATCAAATCATATACACAAGCAAGAAAGTCAACAGTTTACTCGCTAATTCCAAAAACATTGTGCATTACATCGATTTCATAGATATACGTATGATAATATAGTAGAGTCTCGTTAATTCGATCTCGATAATCTGACAGTCCGTAAAACTCGTTCACACCCTTGCAAGTCGGAAAAACTACGTACAGACCCTTAAGGGGAGTTGGAAACCTCTTTCTCTCTCTCTATACTGACAATGTTAAATTGGCTGTTTTCGATATACCTTTTCTCAAAATCTGTTATATGTACATGCTTGAAATTTTTCATGCAATTAAAGTATACCTTTTTCATTATACTGAAATAAGTTTTTATCAAATCTTGAATTTTTTAATAATTTATGAAATATTTTATGAAACATTGCGAAATTTGACCCATTTTTCTCATAAACAATTTGTAAAAAATAAATTTTTGAGATTTTCTACAAAAAGCTCACTTCAGTATATATTAGCCATCATTATAAATATATCACAAAAAATTTACATACTTGTGAACAGTAGTTTCTCAGAAAAGGTACATCGAACATCAAAATTTACATTTTGAGATAAATTGATTTTAAGGTATACAGTGAGGCTCCAGTGTAATGTATCCTAATCGGCTAGTAAATAAAAAAATAAAAGGCTCAATTCCCAATATACGTGTTTTGGTTTATATCAGACGGTCATTTTTTAAGCAAAAACGAAGTACTTTGTTTACATTTTTCGCCATTCAAACGGGCGTAGCCCAGTTTCAACGATTATTTAAAAATAGGTTCTAAGGGCTTCTAATTACCCTAGAGATTAAAGTAAGGTATTTTTAGAAATGTTAAAATCTATACAATTTGAAAATGTAAAAATCTCAAACTGTCACACAAATAAGATTTTGGAATTCCAACTACTCTTAAAGGTTATTTCGCAATACGGAAGACAAGACGTTACGCATTTCTTTAAAAGGAAGTAGCCAGTTTTTGAAAAATCGGCTTCATTAAACTTTCATAAAGTATTTTTTTTAGGTGTGTCTCTCTCTCTGATCAGGTAAATTACTGTATACTTTATATTTATTAATTTTCTTTTTCTTGTAATAAATGCTCTCTTGCTTAAGGGTATTTTGGGACAGTTTATTTTCTGTGGTATTCTCAAGCAAACAAGTGCAGTACAATATTTTTTTAGGTAACGCTCGTACTTATTCTTTTTTAATCCCTTTCTCGATAACCCGGAAGTTTCTCTAACTCGGCCACCCTTCGGGCTACATTAGGCCGAGTTTTCGGGACTCTGCTGTAGTACTGTACATAATTATGTATAAGATTTACAAGAAAGAAAGAAAAATTGAAGTACAAAACAATTCAATAAAATAAAATAAAAATGAAAGTAAGATGTTTTTTTCCCCTTCCATGGAAATTCACTGGTAACACAGTGGTCTATTGATACCTAATTTAGAAACCTTGCCTTGAAAAAGTAAAAAAAAAAAAAAAAAAAAAAAAAATTTTTTAAAAATATAATTTTATTATCTAATTTTAAAAAAATAAAAAAAAAAAAAAAAAAAATAGAAGTGTTTGAAATCTCTAATTTTATTATGAAATTTGATACTAGTTATCAATTAATAAAAAGGAATTTATTTGAATATTCCTTAAGCAAATGGGCAATTAAATTTTGACAATACAAAAAATTTATCATAAATTTGTATAAACTAACGCATTTTAAAGATCGCGTTTTATTTAGAACGAAAATTTAAAAAAAGGGAAAAAATTACACATTCTAATTAAACATGTATTAAAAAATTCTTTGGTTATTCGTATATAGTATAGACTGAATAATCTTTCCTGAATAAATAAAAAGTTCTCATATCGTTTCAAAATTAAATTATTTCGTTTTGTTCGTATACCGTTCGAGTGTTAGTGATGAAATTGTGAGGCTCTAAGTCATTGAGTTAAAGGATCGAATCCTAATTCCAACAGATCTTTGAGAAAATCAAGACTGGAAAATCCAATTGTATTCAAAGTCCTTCATCTACCTCGTTTTTAAAGCATTTAAGGGAATTGTTAAAAATTTACACCCTTTTTATTATTACCGATTACCCAAAAATATAATAACCCTATGCTTTTTTATAAGTTTCACCAAAAAGAAAAAGAAAGTTGTACTTATTATTTATATAAATGAAATTATGTATATAATGGTATCCGTAAATAATGTATAAATGTAACATAATGTATAAATGTATAATCCGTATTGTTACGTAGGTCAGGGTTCGAAGATTTTATACAATCTGTCAGAGACAGCAAGACAGTTCATTAGGAGCGATGAAAATTTATTGTCGAAAAACAATCCTATATTCGCAGAATAAATTTAATAAGGCTTTCACACCTTCTACGGCGTTCAGACACTACTATCAGTGTCTAAAATGCAAGTATGTAAAATATTATTTGCAAGCACTCGCTCGTCCTACACAGCAGCCGAAGTAATAACTAATCGCTGATCGACTCTTCACGGTCAAATCAATACTACTCTTCAACGGTCTAAACAAGACTAACTCAGTTTCGGCGAGTGACTCCTTATGCATACGCTTCAAGGATCTTTCGAGAAAGATCCGCTTGCGTCATAGATCGTGATATTAATAGATTTCTCCCGTAATTTCCAGAAGAATACATAGGGTTGCGAACTCACCAACATGGTCACCAAATCACCAAAATGGTCGCCAAAAATGATACTAACTTGGCTCTTTCGCCCAGATTTCGCTCTTTCCATTGAATAGCCATTGTAATGTAAGGAATATTACAATTTTAACATAAAATAAATACAACATAGACATATATTGACATAGACAATATTGTTATATTAATACAATATAAACGCTTTAAGCATCCAGATATAAATTATTTACACTATTTTTTTCTTTACACAAAATTCACAACAATGTGTATTTTTCTACAAAATTTTTCATGTAGTTATAATTTGCGCATACGTACCAGGCATGGGTAAAATGTCACAGTATCCAGCAAGGAATATTCCGTGACAGCATTCATACATTTGGCACTTCATGAATCCGCACCATTCTCCAGCAGCTGAAATCTTGGAAGACACACAGGTTAGTTAGAAAACACCACTTTTTACGCGAAAATTCTATTATTCCATATGGATACTTTAAAAAATTATTACAAAGTTTTCAAATTTAATCACAAGTACGCTTTTTTAGTCGAATCAAGACAGACTTGTGAGGTGTGAAATGGTCCAGTGTGACACGGCGGAAATGTACCACACTTCGTTACAGAGACAATTTACAGTTAGTGGCTTCTCCAGGTGCATGTGTATTTGAAAAATTAGTATAAGGAGTGTACTTTTTAACATCATTCTGGTTACAAATGCGACATGTGTATCGGGCAAAATACATCTTGCCTTTTCCAACTTCAGTGAAGTTGCTTTTTAAGCATTTGTAGAATTAAGTCGAAAAAAAAGAAAGAAAAAGAAACAGACTATTGGACGTGGAACTGCATGTCACAAAGGGAAGGCACGACTAAGGAAATTCATTTGAGGATGAGACTTCGAGTAATAGCAATACTCCTTTAGGGTGATCATTTAGTACCGAATGGCCGGTCAATTCGGAGAAAAAAGCCTTCGAGATTCATGCTTAGCTTTTATACAATTAAATTTCAATTATTGCCAACGATGCAATGGCTTGATTGGTAGAATACCTTTTTACCACGCGACCGTCGAAGGTTCGAGTAGTGTGCAAACGATTTTTTTGTTTTATTTTTAAATTCATTTATAATTATTTTTACAATTGCATAAATCTATTGAAAAAAGGTTTATTAAATATTAAGTGATATTTTAGATAGTTATTTTGTATTTTGAAAAGTAAAATAATCACTGTAACTATATAAATATAATTATTAATAAAATATAATAAAAATATATGATAATAAATATTAACTGATATTTTATATAACAAATAGTTACAAATAGCTTTATAATATGAAATACAAGGTATTACAAATAAAATATTATAAAAAATGTAAAGTAATATATACAATATATTATAATAATTATTCATAAAAAAGTATTGTACAATAATAAATATAAAAATAATATATATCTTATATTATATATTATAAATTTAATTGTTTTATAATCATATATAATTATTTATTAAGTCTTAACTAAATTTATTTAATTGTAAAAATAATTAAATGAATTTAAAAATGAAACAAAAAAAATCGTTTACACGACTTGAATCTTAGACGGTCGTGTGGTAAACAGGTACTCTACCAATCAAGCCATTGTATCACTGGCGATAAATGAAATTTAACTGTATAAAACCTAAGCATGAATTTCGAAGGCTATTTTCTCCGAATTAAGGTACGATTCAATTGACAAAAATCGGTCAAAAAATCAAATTTAATTTTTTCAGCCTAAATTATTTCTTATACAATTTTCTTTAACCTGACAAAATTTGAAATCTCTAAACTTAAAAAACACAGAATTATGCTAGTTTTTACGTTCGTTTGTATTCACATTCCTATGGCAAATCAAAACTTAAACTTATTTATCTCAGAAAGATAAAATAACTAGTTTGTCTTCATTTAAAATGCTAAGGTGTTTTTCTATTGGGCCTAATACTTTGAATTTTTTTTACATATTACTAATAGTACATGTAACAAAAGTCAGTATGCATTTTCGAATCAAAGCAATACTTATTTTTTTTAAAAATAATTGAACTCAGAATTTGTACATTTTTTTAGGGATTTTCAATAAGTGTTCATAAAAAGAAGTGCTGTACGAATATCAATCACGTTATCGCAAAACCCATACCAATTTTTGTTATACATAGTTTGATGTACTTGTAAACCAAATTTCGTGCATGTACGTAAATTTTTGTAGGAGGAGTAGCATTTTAAAATCATTTCACAAATTTTAAGTTTTTTCCTTAAAAAATTAAATTACTAACTTTTTACGAAATTTTTACATAGTATATACACATAGGACGTTACCAAAAAAATTTTAAAAATCCTTAAATTAAAAAATTTTGCTTAAATCGTACCATGTCCCCTTAACTGACCACATTCGGCACTATTACATCGGAGGTTGAACACCCTAAAGGAGTACTACTAATACACAAAGTCTCGTAACCAAATGAATTTCCTTAGTCGTGCCCTCCCCTTGTCAGATTAAAATTAACAGCCAAGGGACCAAATAATTACGATCTATCGTCTCAGCACAAACAATTTCATCCTTCTCATTAATCAAAATAAATGTTATTTATAATTATTATCAATAATTTTATTTCTCTTTTCTTATTATTTTGTGTATGTCACAATATATATATATATATTTTATATTGATTGATTGTTATTAAATTACATCCATTTTTTTTTCTGACGAAGAGGACTCAGCATTACGAAAATTACAGTACACGTATGTTTGTACACTGATTTAGGATACGTATGTTGGGAAACACTGGTTTAGAGTAAATATTAAGAGGATATCGAAAAATCGAAGAGATTAAAATAACGAAATTTATAAAAATTAAATTTAATATCTACATCCTAATGTGATTTTACAACTTCCGCGATTTTCTTGGTAGTTTGATTAAAGTCAACTGATATCTGTTTTGAAATGTAATGCAATATCCAAAAATAAATTGATTATTACATGATTTTTTCTTTATTTTTTTTTTCAGAATTTTCACATATTTTCTAGTTTTACCTTCTTCTAGATTACACGTATTTTTTGTTGTTGTTGTTGTTGTTGTAAGCCCGAAAGAAATATGTTAAAAAGAATCGGAAAATTAAATTTAAGGAACACATGAAACATATTTGTATCCAGTTACAAATAAAAAATACAGTCGACCCTCTACTTGACGAACCTCTATTTTCTGAATAGTTTTATTTAGCGAACCTTTCCTGGAACCAACCTGGAAACTATATTGAAAGATGAATCTCTATTCAATCAATTTTTTACACATAACGAACTTTTTTTCAGGATTTAGTGATTTTTTAAAATAGAGGTCCGTCTGTATTTAATAATCTAGATATATATTATAAATGCGAAAGTTTTTTTGTGAGGATGTTTGTCCGTCTTTTATGCAAAAACAACTGAACGGATTTTAATGAAACTTTACAGTAATATAGCTTATACATCAGAATAACATAGGCTATAATTTATAAAGATATTGTGTGAAGTGTCCAAAACATAACGATATTTGTCAAGTAAGTTGGAAAAAATTCTGCCATCTGCAAGCATTTCTGTCGTGAGCTGCAAAAAAGGCCACGACAGTATATATCTATATTTTATTTGTGAAGAAACACTTTTTGTTTTTGGCTATGCAAGGCGCTCGCTTCTAATTAATTCCTGCGATCAACATAAGCCAAATTCTTTTTTCGCTATGTTTTTAATTGAATCGCCATTATAATTTAAGAAACGGCGTTGCTTGCGAATATTACAATTTTAACATAAAATAAATACAATATAAAGTAATATTAATGTACTACACTTTCAGATGTGTAAATTATTTACACTATTTTAAGCGTTCATTACACAAAACTTTTAACAATGTGTTACTTTTGCTGAGCAGAGATCAGCTTAAGGAGGTATTTTCAAAAATCGACCCTCAAGAGTTTTACGGGGAGTTATATATATATAAAAAAAAAATCCTTTTTATTTGCTATTAGATCTACATACTTAAAATTTAACGAAGGGGTTTTTTTTCTTTCTTTTTTTTTTTTTTTTGTTCAGATGAGATATGCAAAAAGCTTTTTTTGTTTAATTTTCAATTCACGTAAAATTAACTCATTAAAAACTTCTTTATCCTTCAATCTGTGTTGTTTAATTTTTCAGTTCACCCGTGCGAAGAACGGGTATACCAGCTAGTACACTATAAAAACTTAAAATTTAACTTTTATATGAAACCCCTGAGGTATACTTTCTCATCTTGTAATAAAGTTTTTATGATTATTTATTTAAAAATAAGTAAAAAAAAAATAAAAAAAGTTTTATTGATTTTTTTAAATTTTGGAAAGGATACCGAAACATGCACACTATTAAAAATAAATTATTTCACAGGAAAGAGAGAGTGATATAGAGGAAAAGATATATATAAGAATTATAGAGGAAAATATATAATCCTTTGAAAAAATAATAAAGAGATCAGCAACGGAAAATGACTTAATTTAGAAAATCTGTTGTGTAAAAAATAATTCATTCCAATCTTTATCCCAAACACGTAACATTCCTTTCTTCTTAAATTTCTTTACTTGGTTAGAAATTCCTTAAAACAAAGACATCAAAATTTTAAAGAACATTACATTATGAAGATGATAAATTAACATTTAAAATATAGAATACATATCATATAACTATAATGGTACGTTTTATTCGCTATTGTGCGTTTATATAGTATAATTCGCAAGAAGGGTTGTTCTTCAATGTTTGTCGATTTCACGTTCTAAATTCTAAAATTAAACTTACTTTTGTTAAAATAAGTCACATTTAAGTCATTTAAATTTTATATTTAAAAATTCGGTAAAAAAGGGGTTATGAAATCAGCGCATATTTACAATTCCTTCGATATTTCTCTGATAAAGTATTTAAACATTCCCCTTAATCTATACTCACATAAAACTAGAATTATTAAAAAAACACAGTTGAGTAAAATTTAAAAACAACCCACTATAGTTGTATACTTACTTCTTGAGATTTATACAGCACAACAACAGCTAAGAGAGAATAGAATGGAATCATTATTGTATGCATTAAATGAACTGATTTTGACAAACTTATTCGAATATCGATTTCCCCATTTGAATTTTTTTAGAATCAATTTCCACACTTGTTTACAAAGAAAGAGTAAAAGTCTATTGTTTCACAAGACATATGACTAAGTTTAAGATCATTAGCACGCATATTCTAGAAAGAATTAGATGAAAAATTGTATAACATCATTGAGATCTATTGTTATGATGTCTGTTGCTATACAAAAAAAAGCAGTTCTTGACGAAATATCTTTAAATTAAACTTAGAAATATTCTGAGAAAGCAAAATGAAATTATTGAACTGAGGTAACTAATGTAGAGTAAATAATTTAGGTATAATAATTTTTTCCGAATATAATCTCCAGAAGCCAATTTTTTTTCAACAATATATTTAAAGTATCCGACTACGTTCGGAACCGTGATTTTGCAAAAGCCAATAAATGGATAATATTTAGTGTCACTTGGATTAGAAAATGTACATAAAACTGTTTTAAGAATATTACAATAAAAAATTATTTAAGTACAATATTCTGACAAAAAATAAACATAGAAGGACCCATTTTCAAAATATTCTCCTTTTGTGAAAAATGCTTCTATTATATTAATATTTAGCCTGTATACAGCTCAGACATTTGTACAGAGGCTCAACTAGAATTCTTGAAATATATAACTCAGAATGGGTTTATCCATGTTTTACGACAACAGAGGGGAGCAATTTTAAGAAAAAATCGCGGATAATTATTTCAATGGGTTGTAACTCTGAAAATAATATGAATTTTTCAAAACTCATAGTCGAGCCTCTGTACAGAGGTCTGAGCTATATACAGGCAAAACATTATTATAATAGAAGAATTTTTCACAAAATGAGAATATTTTGAGAGACAATTTTATACATGTATTCTAATCTATGTGAAACTAAATATCACCAAAACTGTCCATTTATGTACTTTTTTAAAATCATGGTTCCGAATGTAGTCGGATACCTTAAGCTAATAAGAGTAAATCTGAAAGTTTTCAAAAAACTACTATGGTAATCGACTTTTACCTACAAATCACTTAAGCAATTGGAAGGTCTTAAATAATCAAAATGAGTTATTTTTACACACATGATGTTGGTATATATATAGAGAGGGTGGTACACTGAATTTGACTGACATATTCAGAGGTGACATCAGCATGGTAGCATGGAGACACCAAATCCTCATAGAACACGATGTCGCATACCACGTTTAGTCGGAGTAATTCGCAAAAACAGTTATGAAAGAATTGGAATGAAAAAAGGGGCTATTAAGAAATACATTTATTTAGACGTAAAGCATGATTTTAATACGAACAATGCATCACAGCTTAAAGACAGAAATGGAACGACATGTGATTGTTACAGGAATTGTTAGGACTTCTAGTTCCACTTCATTTTTTGGTAGGCGAAACCACGAACTGAATTCTTAACTGAAACTTTTACGAAAATGAATTATGGGTTTTTTTCCCATCCAGAATGCAATGGAACACAAGGAGCATCGAACATTTTAAGTAATAATTTAATTGTAACTCCAATTGTAATTTAATTGTAACTCTAATTGTGATTTAATTGTAACTCTAATTGCAATTTAATTGTAATCTCTATGCTTTTATTTAATCATAACTTGTAACTATAAATGTCTATTAAATTTTATACAGTCTAAACAGAGACTGATTATTGCTGAAAAATTGCGATTATACTTTCTTGTTTTCCAGAATTCTAGAAAAACGTGTACTCGGACCCCAAACAATGTCGAATCTAGCTGCGAAGAAAAGGTAAGCTTTTACCTTAATTATTGTTTTAATAACGTCTTCATTGCTAGATGTGACCGCGGTAGCCTAGTGGCCAAGATAACGGACTCGTGGCAGGCATGTCGTGAGTTCGAGCCTAGTGCCACTGAAGACTCGCCGTGTAGGGAGGGGAGTGATGCACGCTAAATCTTTCGAGAATTCAAACGTCATCCTGTTGGTGTTGTGTGTAGTTAAAAGAACGGGGTGCCAGCTCAGATGTCGTTTTCGTCACTTGACCATGGTTCAAAATTGCGAGGTCCGTCACCAAAAGCTCTTGTGTAGCTGAACAGTGCGACGTTAATATTCACTTTCTTACTCACTTACCGTAAAATCTGGCGTATAACGCGCACTTTTAATACAAACAATAAGATGGAAATTTAGGGGTGCACGTTATACGCCGAGTATAAAAGTGAGAGCTTTAAAAATAAAAATAGAGATGATTATAAAAAAATAGACTTCTACATATATCGAAATACTGTTTATTTAAAGGAAATGACATGCCTTATACGGACTCCAGTTGTAGTTCCAGTATACTAATTTTTCTAAAGCTTGGAACAATACCTCGAATAATTGATTTAAAAACATAACAGCGTTACACACGTATATTTCAGGTTTCTTTGTAAAAGAGGTGGTGCTCGTTGTACGGCGAATATGCAAAAACATTAAAAGATATAGCTTGAAAGTATGGGTGTGTGTTATACGGCGGTGCGCGGATTTTCCCGTAATTTATTGATATATATATAATTTAACAGGAATTGTTTGAAAATGCAGCCACGTAGGTCTTAGCACACACGACATCGATGGACGAAGGATTGTCAGACACGTTCAAACAAATCCAGTTGCATTTCTGATATCGAGCTGTGATGAGTTGATCGTATTGTAAACATGCTTTACGTCTAATAAATGTATTTTTTACCTTTTATTGCTCCTTTTCATTCCCTTATACATCACACCCATCAAAAATGTTTTTGCCAATAACTTTGACTATGTTCAAATTCAAAATAATGTTCAAATTCGTAATTCATTCGTTATCGGATTTCAACAATTCAATTCAATTTTGTTTCGTACAAAAAATGGAATAATTAAGGCTCTTACCTGTCAGAAGTTGAGGCGACTACAATGATACGACCAGTCGGA
>BMAV01020736.1:48849-59266 GCA_019973955.1 Trichonephila inaurata madagascariensis
ATATAACGAAACTATGCCACTGCTCCAAATGCTTTGGGACTTGCATCACAAAATATGTGTACTTGCAAATCCTTACCCTTATCTAAAGGACATGGAAAATATTTTCTTTCCAATGTTAAGTCGCTTAGAAGATAAACTTGAGAGCACCAAGTCTCCCATTTTTTCTTTAACTCGGTGGGCAATTGTTCATCCCAGCCGAGACCGTATTCCCAAATTTCTTGCATTAAGCATTTTATTATTAACACAAATGGGAAAACAAAACCTATCGGATCAAATATTTTTGCTGCTGTTTTTAGAACACAGCGTTTCGAATTCTTAAAATTTTTAATTAATTCAAGCAATGGTTGTGCATCTAATTTAAATGTATCATTATTTAAATTCCAAACAATTCCTAAGACCTTTAAAGAAAGCTCACCCGATTCACCTACATCACCTATACCGTTTTCATTCCATAATTTTCTTAATTCCTTCGAATTAGTTTTAAATTTTCTTAAATTCATATTAGCATCTTTAAGAATTTCTATCGCGTTTTTGTGGAGAGATCGAAAGCTTTATCAACGGATTCGGATGAACCGGCGAACAGGTCGTCAACATATAAGGAAGTATTCAGCATTTCAAAAGTTTCTCTATAATATTCCTTATATTTTCGTATATGGAATTCAATCGTCGCAGCAAGTACAAAAGGACTCAAGGTCACCCCAAACGGTACACGATTCATTCTCATTATTTTGTAAGATTTGGCATCTTCATCATTCGGAAACCAAAAAAATCTTAAATAGCCGCGATCTTCCTCAGCTATTCCAATCGTTAAAAATGCCCCTTGAATATCACTGCAAAACGCATGTTCATATTCGCGAAATCGCAAAGTTACATCTATTATTCGGAGATTCAAAGGTGGACCCGCATAAAGGCGCTCATTCAAAGATATATAGTCTCTACCTTTCGAAGACGCATCAAACTTTCGTTGTTTCTTTATCTTTTCGAACCACTGCCGAATGAGGCATATAATAAGAATTATTTTCGAAATGTTATGAACATTCCTCAACAATATTTTCTTTAATTTGATCTTTAACAATATTTATATAATCATTATAAAGCCAAATGTTGTCTTTCATTTTTAGATTTAAATTATCGAATCTGCGCTTCGCTATTGCCCAATTATTTTTCAAATCGCTTGGTTTATCTTCCCAAAATAATTTTGTCTCATACATTCCGTTATTAAATTTTAAATTATTCTCAAAACTCGAAATATAGTCTTTATCTGACATACTCTTTTCTGTATCATAAATTCCCATCAATTCTAAGTTCCAAAATTGGGTTAAATTTTCATTTAATTGTGTGGGAACAGCATTCTATTTTAAATACCGAAACGTTTTCTTTATAATGTACATCCATGGGCGATATTCTACCCTGAATTATTGTCCCGAAAATGGTATCTATCGCAAACAAAGTTTTTGTTAATTTTTCCTTTTTACCCGAATGAATCTGCCAAAAATATTGCTCCCCTATTAACAATGAAATCTCTTCTCTATTGGATTCGTTTATGTTAGACATGTGGATATTTTTACAGCTAAGCGATTTCTTTAATTTATTCGCCGACATCCTGAACGGAGTTCCCGAAATGACATCCGTCAGGAGAGCTTCAATAGTAATCGTGTTTACAGGGTCATTAAGGTTACAGTGGGTGATTTCAACAACTTCGTACTTTTTTTGAATGGGTGTTCTGGAACCGAATGCATAAATTAATAAATTTTCTTCGCGTTTCAAAGGGAAGTTTCATTTCAGAGGCTACTGTTTTTTTTAAAAAACATCTTTGCGAAGCGTTGTCTAACAAGAGATTTATTTCTTTTTTCTCCGATTCGTTTACCAACAAAGCCCTACACGTTTCGAGAAGTACTTCGTTGTGAGTGGTATTCAAATTACAGCACATGAAATAGATTTTGTGGGGGTATTACATTGCGGAGAGGGACCACGAACACCTGCGCTCTGAGAGGAGGACCCTGGGTCAGTGTGGGTGAACGTATCGCATATCAGCTCGGAGTGACGACCCTTGCAATTAACGCAAACCTCAGATTTCATACTAGCGCGAAATATATGGCCTCGCCCGAGACACAAATAACAGATGCCGTTTTTTGTAAGGGATAAATTCCTTTCCTCGATTGATTTCGGACAAGAATCGGAACTATGGTCATATATTTTTGTTCAGTTCCTAAGCAAAATACACACTTATTTACATTGACATCAAACGTGGAGGTGTCTTCGGGACATTATAACTATTTTTATTTTTTCCATACGTTGAATCTGCGTTATATTTATTAAACTTACAGTGTTTATAATTCTGTTTTTTATTATAATAATTTCTAGTTTTCTTTCGGGGATTGGATGCATAAGAATTAAATGCTTTAGTTAAATGCTCATTTTTTTCGCGACATTGAATTTCCATTTTTAAGAAGTCTAATAAATCAGAAATCATGTTCTCCGTTTGATCATATGATTTTCGGGTAAACTCTAATGATAAATCTCGAGGAATAGAGATTTTAAAATTATTGGATACAATAAGGAACTATAAGTGTCCGGGTTTGCCCCCATTATTTTGTAACCCGCGAATATGGATTTCACATTCTGAATATAGTTTTCGCAAGCTCAAAATATCAAATGATTTTCGTACAGGATGTAAATGTAATAATTTGGACATATGTGAATCAATAATTATATCTTTTCTGCCAAATTGCTCTTTAGTTATGTTTAATGCGATTTTATAGTTATTTGCACACTTAAAGTTAAACCTCTAATTGCTATTTCAGCTTCATGAGTTAAGAGTAAGACTTTAAATATAATTAAATTTCTCAACGTCACTTAAATTTGAGTTATTGTGAATTCGAATTGGGCAAAGAAATCGAGAAATTTTAAAATATTTCCGTCAAATTGTGGGATCTGCAGTTGAGGGAGTTTTAAACTCGAAAATTGTTGTTCGCTTCTAGAACTTGTATTAGGTGTGTTTCTCGACTCAGTTTCTCTTTTGTTTAATATTTTGTTGGCACGCACTTTACAAGTGATTATTGAATCTCGATACTCCTGCTTTTTTTCTATTTCCTTTTTTCTAGGCCGTCCATATTAGTAAGAATCGTGATATCTTTGTCAAAATTCTCAAGTTGTTTTTCTTTATCAATTAATTTTGCTAAAAGTTCTTCTATTAAATCGCTTGATGCATTTTCCTTCTTAATTTCAATTTTAATTGAGTTCGATAATTCTGTTGCCGCCCTTCTGACAGGTGTTCGAATTTATTTTTTAGAACTTCGATATCCATTTCGTATAAATTAAATTTTCAAATTCAAAATACTGTTCGCAAGATTTCAACTACACTCGATTCTGTTCGCAAATTTTTTATCTAAAGGCTCTGGTCCCGGGTTTCGGCACCAAAATAATGTTCAAATTCAAATTCAAAATAATGTTCGAATTCGTTATTCATTCGTTATCGTATTTCAACAATTCAATTCAATTTTGTTTCGTACAAAAAATGGAATAATTAAGGCTCTTACCTGTCAGAAGTTGAGGCGACTACAATGATACGACCAGTTCGGTAGGAGATACAAATGTTTATTTACAACACAAACAAGACAGACAGGAATACTATATGCACTTGAAAACAAGTGACTGCAGCGCCGCTGAACTAGAGTTACAACAGACTAAACGTGGTTTGCGACCCCATGTCCTATGGTGACTTGTCGTTCTCATTCTGCCAACTATCACCCTCCTGAATTTGTCAGTCTAATTCGGCAACATCCTGTATATGTAAAACAACTCAAAGGAATGATGAAGAGATTAAATTTATTACATGTCAGAGGAAGCTTAAGTTCTGAAATAAAGAGCCAATATTATATGAAACCAATATACAGGGGGATTCCCTACCAGACTAACAGACTGGTAAGGGTACAGAGACGACTCAGAACCACATAGGAATGTAGGATTGCGTGCTGCAGTAGAACGTTGTTTATCCGAACCAATTGGGACCGGACACCGTTCAGATACGCGATTGTTCGCATAACCGAAAACCGAATACGGTCCATGCAGTATGTGAAACCGGACACTATACGATTATTGAAAATCATCCCATGCGGGAAACGTGCTTGAAGCAAAAGCAAAATAGGTGCTAAATGTCACAATTTTACCTTTATTGTAGAAAATATAATCACTTATAATATCGCTGTACCATTGTACACCTGCGTTTTCTCGCTGCTAGGTCTCTGAAAAAAGCTGGTCCGGATATTTGACGCTCCAGATAATAAACGTTCGGATAAACGACGTTCTACTGTATGGTGAAAAGAAGCAGAAAAAAAAAAGAACGAAAATAGTGACCCATAAATGGGATAGAAAACATTTTATTGAAAGGTTGTACTACAACAAGTGCTCGAAATTAAGACCAGAAGTCGTTTGGTAGGTCTGACAGCCATACTGCATGGAATTCCTTACGTTTTGGAAGATTCCTGGCATGTCTCGTATCCTTTCGGCAACTGCAGGTATTCGAGTATTTCCTTCAATTGAAAGAACAGGCATCTCATACACCAAACTCTTTATGTGAACCTAGAATAAGAAATTCATACACTTTTTGTAGAGTACAGCCTCTCAATAAAATATTTTCTGTCTCATTAATGTATTGATGTTTTTGTTCTTTTCCTCTGCTTCTTTGCACCATAGCTCAAAACTGCGGCATTTGCGACCCTGCATTCCTATGTAATTCCGAGTCGTCTCTGTAACCCCCACACACCCTGCAAGTTTGTCGGTCTTGTAGCGAATCTCCCTGCATATAAAAAAAGACAATTGAGCAAAAACGAAAACTATTATGTTTTGTATATCTGCTTTGATTTAGGGTTGGGGAGTAAGGTTATATTTGCTTTATGCTATCCTAAATATCGCTTTCTTCAAAAAAATTATACATAACAATCAAGACAAAATGAAGAATTAAAATAACTTGGTCCACCAAAATAAGCATGTGTAAACAGTCAGTAAGCTATTAAATAAAAATTATTTTGACTGAATGTCATTGCTGGAGAGATTTAATTGTTTGAAGACAGAAATTGTGGCCCGATTCCGATTTGGATTCTACACATCAAAGTTAAAAATATTTCCTCTTGTGCAAAATATTTCGAGTCCGCAAAAAAATTGCTTAACCATCGAATGCTCAAAATCGTATCAGATTGAAGTTACACATTATACCCCTAATTTTGTGACAGGAAAGTAGAGCGGTGCAAGCACAAGGTTCGCACTAAAATTGTTATTTAACTGTAATGAAGGAAAATACTTATATTTTGTTACCTATTTCTTATTTTAAAAAAATATATTTAAAAATACATAATATATGTACAATTTTAATTTTTGTTAAAGAAATAGTTGTACTTTATGCTGTTTATTTCTATGTTAAAAATATCTTTAACCCTTTATCTACCGACGCGGTACTTATAAGTACCACTCACTTTAAAATTACATAGAATAACCATATTTTTACGAATACTCTGACGATACTAAGCAGGAATATTCTTTTAAATCCACTCTTCCAAGATACAGGGCTGCTAAGGTTCTATGATGCGTGTTTTAGTGGAGAAGGCGAATAGTTTTATAGCAGAAATTGCATTTTAAGCTGACGGCGTTTTCAGCGGATTGCGAAGATTGTCATTTTTGTTCCGAAAAAATAGTTAATTTCAAAAGGTAAGTGTTTTATATTTTTTGTACCTTAATGGAGATAATTTGACTATTTATTTTTATTGAACAGTGTACATAATTCATTTTACAGTTGAATATCTTTAATTAATTAATTAGCTCTAATTAATCAAATTTCCCGAAGTTGAGTATTTTCTTTATGTATATCCTTTAATTTTCAATGTAGTGATTGAAAAAAATATTGCATGAAAAAAACTGTAGTAAATCAAAATGCGGTAGATAAAGGGTTAAAGGATGCAAAGTTAATATATAATAAAACTGTAAATTTAAATTATTAATCTCTAACCCTGCATGCATTATCGCGGGAATGGAATTGTTTAAAAAATGTCCTACTACGTTGCACGCTCAATCATATTGGTAAATTGGTTTGGCACGCCACAGCTAAAAGGTTGCCGACTCCTGCCTTACAGCAGTGTTTCTCAAACTGTGGGGCGCTTCCCCCTAGGGGGGCGTGTTAACCCTATGAGGGGGGAGCGAACATGTTGAAAAGTCGAAAACAAATGATTATTTAAAAAAATCATTAAATTTTCTGAAAGTAAACAAACAGATACATTCTGACATAATAAAAAATAAAATACTCATTTACATTATAATACACTTATAAATGTATCAGCACTGCACAATCTATTTTATAATTAATTTAACAATACTAAGTTAAGGACAAGCTTAATAATTACCAGTGACCCCATGGATTTGTCATATATAAAATTATATGCAAACATTAACACTTATCTTGATAATTTGCATGGCTTATAATTAATCCTTTAAACGGCGATTAAAAATAACGCGATTCGTTCCCCAATGCCACCGTTTAGCCCGTAGGTAAGCGTATGTAGTGTATTGAAGGGGGGGAGGGGTAGAAAAAGGAAAATAATATCTCTGAAATAAGAGTAAATCCTTAGCAAGGTCAATTTATTCCTTTTCAAGGCCTTCAGAATAATTTTATGGATAGCAGTTCTCAGAAAAGATAGTACTTCAGAAAGACGTATATATACGACTGGGACAATTAACATACTAGCTGAGTGAGACGTTTATATACGTCGGGGAACTTAAGAGGTTAAAGTTGAATTGTAGGTTTAGCGTCAAAGTATTGTATTATTGAATTTAATACATCGTTTGTATGGAGGGGGGCGCGATGCAAATTATAATTGAATATATTGGGTCGCAAACATTAAAAGTTTGAGAAGCACTGCCTTACAGTGATCCCGTTAAGACTAATTCAACTTTTCTGTTGTGTCGTAGTGGGAATTATTTAATCTGGGATCTGGTGATGATGTTATGCATCTAGATGACTTTTTTACTTTTAGATTTTTTTTTTCAAACTAAATTTTTAAGAGAGATTTAATATCTAATTGGTGATATGACGTGATGTATCATTACGCTTACCTCCGAATACAAGAATTTGTATTTCGAGCAGTTTTTTGACGATAGCTACATATTTTTATTAAAACTATAATTATTTGCTATTTTATTATATTATATAGAAGCTATAAATCTCTCTTAATAATGACAATTTTGTCAACGTTACTTTATTAGACGCAAATGCTGTCACAAACTTCAAATTGAGAGAGAAGTCAATTCCTGTAAGGCAGCAAATCTAAAATAGAAGTGGAGACCGCCTTATAACAAAGGCAATTGTTAGGCTAAGAACAGGTCAACACAGAGGAATGAGGTTTGATAGGGATGGTAGAAGATCTTATACAGGGATTGTAATAACTGTTTAGATACAGAGCTAACACCTGCTCATATTGTTGTCCCTGTCCAGCTATTCTTGTCCAGCTATTCCTGTCCAGCTATTTCTGATTAACAATAAAATCTAAGTTTGTTCTTTGATATCACATTTATTATATTATTTTTAAATAACCACTACTTCGAATTATATTAAAATGTGCTCTTTGCGTAAAAATTACATAATAAGCCTATAAGCAAATTTTTTTCATCTTTTCGAAAAGTTGGAAGTGACGCACATAGTTATGCTTTATCTGAAAGTGGCACTCTTCTTAAAAAGGGTGGCCACCCCTGCCCTAGCGCGTCAGTGGCCGCGGACGTGTTAAAGAAATGACCATTTTTTTAAACTTTTGGACAATAGTGTGCTGTTTTTGTTTACCTAGTCCAATGAGGTTAATTCATGTGACGTCATAGTCACGTGATAGTGAAAAGCCACGGGATTCTAGCCAATCAATTCAAAAACTCATGTGACGTCATAGTCACACGATAAAAACTATCTTGTGTTTCCAACTAATCAGTTAACGCGCTCCGGTGTTGCCAAGTTTTGCTCTTTGCAGAAACTTTCTCTTAAAAAGTACATATGTATACAAAATGCATTTTACTTAAAAGTATAAGCATAAAATACGACTTTTTCTTAATTTAAAAAAAATCTTTTTGAAGAAATTTTTTTCCTTAACATTTAAACATCTTTATCCAATATGAAATTTGAAATTTTATCTGAGTTTTACAAATAGAACAAGTACAATTAGTTTAATGTTTGTTTTGAATTCAATGGAAAACACGTGTTTGTTTTTATCATGTGACTTCATGAATCAAGCCCGTTCGAGGTAGATTAATTCTGATGAGTAGTCATATAAATATGTTTACAAAATGCACTGCTGATGCATGTTAGCAATACGTGCATTTTAGTAAAAAGTTATCTTCAAATTATTTTGCATTCTTACATTGCATTTTTTCCCCTTCTTTAGTTTAATATAAAAGTTCCATTCCTATCATTTTACAGTTTTATAAATTCTACAATCACAATATTTATTTAGCAATAGTTACAATTCTTTTATCAAGAGCAAACTGCGCATTTTCTAATTGAATGCATGCAAGAATTGTAAAGAATAAGAAGCACACTAATATTATGATTCAAGTGAATTATTAGATGGGGGACTTATACCCGTTCCATTTAACTGAAAAGAAAAAAAAATTAAATGAATTATTAAATTGAGGTAATTACACAAATTAAATAGTTTTCTTCTATTAATTTAATTTATCAGAACTTATTTAAAATGTTTAATACTTACGCATTTAAGGTGTCGTATACAAGTGGTGCAATTATGTTTCTCTATTCCGGTAGCATTACTATCACAGGATTGATCTTTGGAAATGAAATACAAAATATTATTTTCTGAGAGCACTTTTTTTTCAGCATTCTTTTCTCAACCATTCCAGGACAATGTGTAAAAAATTATTTTTGAGTGCCTTATTTCAATGTAATTTGCTTTAGGTTTGCATATGGTTTATTTTTGGGCTGTGTATAAATATAAAATAGATAAAAAATGAAATTTTAAGTGTTAAGTAGCATTGATAAATTAAATAAATAGCAATGAATTTATTCTGTGTGTATTGTAGTAAAATAATATCAAATCAATTTCTCTAATAAAAATTTTTTATTACAAGGTTTTTTTAAATTTTAGTTTGATGGTATTCGAATGTTTAATATTTACAAAATTATACAATAGCAGAAATTTCCAAAGTAAAAAAGAAAATGATTAAATAATAAGATTGTGAAATTGCCCCCCCCCCAGGGTGCCCTTCTCTTTGATTATCTGCGTGAGCTAGAGGTGTAGGATTAACTAAAGAACTATAAGTATCCATGTTCTTAAAATGACTTTAATAAGAACTTGAACTTAAATGTTTAACAGATTAGAAAATAATATATGTGATAGAATCTACAATGACAAAACACACAATATAAGTAATACCGTAATAACGTAACTCGCACCACTATCAATATCTAACTCGCTTAATCTCAATTCCAATAATATCACAAGTTCTAATATTAAATAGTCAATCCTACCTTAATCTAATCGCTGATTCGATTCTAAGGAAGTTGCTTATTTACTTGAGTGCAATGGTACGCACCTTGAGCTAATGGCTCTATCTTAGGGATAACTTCTGTTGGCTGTCACTTTACAATATTGAATTATATATATATATATACTCTCTATTATAACATTCCCCAAATTGCCATCTCACTTACTCAAACTTCTGATATTTAAAAGCTATCTAATTTGCATCTTATATTCACGTTTCACTTCTTGGGTTTTGGTTGGAAAAGAGTTGCCATGAATCCTGGCCCCAAAAGAATCCAAAGGACATGTTAATGAAAAGACGCGTGAGCCCGTCACAAGATGAAATAAGATTTTGCTCTATGAAATAGCCTAATTTATAATGGGTTGCGTAGATGGTTTGTCGCTGGCGAATGCCCAAATTCGCGGGTTCGACCCCGGCCCAAATCGGTAGATTTTCATGTTTCAGAAAGTTGACGGCGTCCATGTCGTATCATAATGCGCCATGTTAAAAAAATCCCTACAGTGCTTGTTTGGCTCGGGTACTCTCGTCAAAATTAAATGCCTAGTTTCCTTTTGAATCGTCAGAACTCAGGTTCCTCCCTCTGGGGAGAAAACTGGGTGTCAAAATTACAATACTGCTATTGGTATTCCCCTTATATGGTGCAGCACTAAAAAGTGATACTAGATCTCGGGGAATGTACTAGGTTAGCAATGGTAAATACTAATCCGCAGCCCCATTAGAAATAAAGAAATAATGGGGTAATCTTGGCAAATATGGACATGAAAACACTGAACTGAAAATATATTACTCTAAACCACTTTCCATTTTTCCGAAATGAAGATATTTCGAACTTTAGAGTATGGTTTTTCTAATGGTATGTGAACAAACCTCTGTGTATGAAGAAGCTCCG
>BMAV01020736.1:93526-147020 GCA_019973955.1 Trichonephila inaurata madagascariensis
AACACACCACAACATTTTGAATTACATATCTTGCACTATATTTCGACATAGTACCCACCGAGATTGAGACATTTGTTCTAGAGTTCAATCAATCTGAAGAAACAATTCTGGTAAAACCAGAGGACCTGCGAGATGCAAGGAATTATCGCATAGCCTGCTCCACCTCAGCATTGTTTTGGAAGTTACGTCCCGAGAATGCGACTTTCAATGTGAGGTACAGGTGTAAGTCCTACGAGGCAATGTTTCCATTCGTAGATGTGGAAGAATGCCCATTTCGACCTTCAACTTCCACAGTCAACCTTCCTTCTCTGGACATGCAACACCAGCGACTAACCATTCGACAAGACATAATTCCTTCCCCAAACAAGTTCTGTAGGCATTCATGAATGATGGACACACTAATCCAAATGCCATTGATACTGGATAATAGCACGCATTTTAACTGTCGACTATTTTGTCAGCTCTCCTCTCTGCCTGCCATCGTGATATGTCCAGCCCTGATTTATGTAACCTCGGATACACCGGTCTGCTGCTGCTCTATCTTCTTTGACGTTTTGTGCATGCGTCATCCCTTCTACGCTGACGCTCCTCCCATTGTTGAACCAAGGACGAATGTGGTTTCTTATGGGGATTGTTTTTTGTGTACTTAGTGCACCCTCTTCGCTTTAAAAAAAAAGTTTCGAAACTTATTTTCGGAATGGTTCTCGCATCGTTATTGTTACTCTAGTATTGCTTAATTCAAAACTTTTAAATTCAAACAACATGACATTTTTCATTAGGTTTTAAAAACTTTTAAAAATATTTATTATCTGAAAACCTATTGAGTGTGTTATTGATCAATACTGCTTACCTACACAGAATACTGATTGACTTTTTTCTATTAATTTGGCAGTTATTTTGAAATCTTATTAATTACCGTAAAATCCGGCGTATAACGCGCACTTTGAACACAAAAAATAAGATCGAAACTTAAGGGTGCGCGTTATACGCCGAAAACAAAAACGATAGCTTTGAAAATAACAAAAGAGAAGAGTATAAAGAAAAATATTTCTTCTACATGTATCGAAATACCGTTTGTTTTAAAGAAACGACTTGCATTATATGAACTAAAAGAATTGTAGTTCCAGAAGTATACTATTTTTTCAAAAGTCTGGGATAATACCTCAAATAAATGACTTCAAAACATAAGTGCTATGTATACTAATACATTTCGGATTTCTTCGTTAAAAAGGGGGTGCGCGTTATACGGCGAATATACCTAAAAATTAAAAAATTTAGCTTGATAGTATAGGTGTGCGTTATACAACGGTGCGCTTTATACGCCG
This sequence comes from Trichonephila inaurata madagascariensis, assembly GCA_019973955.1. Taxonomy (NCBI): domain Eukaryota; kingdom Metazoa; phylum Arthropoda; class Arachnida; order Araneae; family Nephilidae; genus Trichonephila; species Trichonephila inaurata. The sequence goes on from BMAV01020736.1 coordinate 94,852, forward strand.
GATTTTACGGTAACTCCAAATTTGTTAGTATAAAATGGGTTCAATTGAGGAAATAATGGAAGTTAAGTTACATCAGGGGCGCCGTATCAATGATGCAGGGCCCTCACGCTATAGGGGCCCCAAAATGCATAAGCAAAAACTCTTAAAATGTTAAGAGGCTCCAGAAAAGGATCCCCAATGAATTTCGATGCAGGGCCTACTCAGGGCAAGCTACGCCAGTGAGTTACAGCTAACTTACTGTTACACTGTATAAATAAAAGATCAAGGCTTAAAATTCAGAAAAGATATAGAGCCCCGATCTCTTTCATGGACCAATGAGACTTGTTGAAAACATGAAGATTAATTTAAATTAAAGACGTGGTCGACTTTTAAAAAAACGTCCAACTGTACAAGAATCATACTCACGCATGCCATGCTGTCTCCACACCTGCCACAAAAGTATTCTTCCTTTTTGGAAGTCCGGTTAGCACAAGGCTCTCCTGTCAATGAATTTTGATTTATCAAAATAGCAATTTGTAATAGAGAAAATATTAAAAATTAAAACGCAAAAAAGAGGGGAATCTATTTTCATATAATGTCTTATTTTACAGAAAATAATCTATAAAATTAAAGTGCTAATTTTTCATTGGATTTGTAAAGATGAAATACCCGATAGAATTTGTATCCAAGATAGGTTGATCAGAGTTGAACTTTATTTCCTACGTACATTACGCAAATGTACTTAAAAACGAAACAAAAAATAAATTGATAAAAATTTCGACTTCTTGAAAAATATCTTATAGTATCTCGTTTTTAAAAGAGTAGATAAATATCAAAGTAAAAAATAAATATGTAATAATTCCTTTTAATTTCACCTTGAATCATTTTTAATTTGTAAGGGTCCTGACCCTTCTGAAATCGAGTGTGAATAATTAACTGGCTTGCCACCTGACGGGATCTAATCGTAACTGAGTCTCTTAGAAATTAGAGCAAAATTTATTTTTACATGAAAGAGCACGTCGGAAACTACTTTTCTGCATAGTTACCACCATTGTTCAGATATTTTTCATATTGGGAAACTGACTTGTCTACACCATCTTCAAAGAAAGATGCCTTCAGCGAAGAGAGTAGAAATTTGTGGAAACTCATCTCAGTCTCATTGTAAGCCGTCTGTTTTCAGGAATTTTCTCATCCATTTTTTCAACCAAACCATCATTGACAACAGAAGACCATCCACTTCGTGCTTCGCTAAGAACATTGATGTGCCCATTATTGAATTGTCTAACCCCCTTTCTCATCACTTCATCATTCATTACGTTTTCATTATAAATATCTACAAGTTGACGATAAATTTCAACTGGCTTAATATTCCTTGCGTTCAAAAAACGTATAACAAAACGTACTTCACAGTCGGTGGGATCGGCAATGGTCTTAAACATTTTGAACGCTCACTACCTTGTGTAAAAACAACACTGCATGACTGTAATAGCTTCACTGGACTGGCAATCAACCAAAGACACATGTGCACGTTTTAAACTGCCGCTGTGGCTGTGGTTGCGGTAGAACGAAAAGATACTTAATGCCTTGTTTCACGTATACGTATTCGGAGAAATTTTTCTTTCAAGCAACACTTTGGAGCGATTTTTGCCCAGTTGCCATAGCAACGGCTTCGAACTTTTCCCAGTGAGCTGAAAGAATTGCTCGAAATTCCAGCCGTTGAAGTTCTTCGGCTCCCTGCGTCATAAACAAAATGGTTGTAAAGATGGCAGCCTTGGTTTCGTTAAATGCATCAGAAATGGCATATAATATTTTGAATATAATGGTGCTCCATTTCTGTTTAAGACCATAATTAAATGCGCGAGCAAAATAAAAGAAATAATTTTGGATTTTCGTTTTCAGAAGCAGAAAAATCGGCGAGTAATTTTTCAATGTGAAGATAGAACGCGATTGACGTCAGATTATATCGTTTTGTTTACGGTAACCCTTCGCCCTTACAGCTGCTCTAAGTAGTTGTTCAAAAGAGACTCAAGCTTTTCTTAGACTTGCTTATGTGATAACGCCTTTAGTTTCTGAACATGCCTCGAATTTCTTTAAAAAGCAATTTTTGAATCTATTTTTTTAAAAAATTTTAATATCAATCCCCCCCCCCCCAAAAAAAAAATATTATAAAGTTCTTTAAATTTCATGTGGTTTCGATTAAATATTTTCAATTCTATCCATCATAAAACTTTGAAAATACAGTCGGACCTCTATATAACGAAATCGCTAAATCCCGGGAAAAAAATTCCTTATATGGAAAATTCGTTATATAGAGGTTCATCTTTTAATATACTTTATAAACCACATAAAACAAACTTTAAATTCATGAACACTATATATGAAATAAAGTAATTATTCACACCGTTTTTAAAATTAATTGGCTTACCCAACAAAAAAATATATATATATAGAAAGAAGAATTGTAAGAAAAACAAGAAGAAAAAAAAGAATGTCAGAGAATTCCCTGTATTTTCAACACTAAAAAAATAATTTTATACTAAAATTAATGAATTTAGAGGACATTTTATAATTTAAAGAATACAAGTAATATTAAACATACATTATTTTATAATTAGAACTCAGGGACACGAGACAACTCCTCTGAGGGTGAAAGAGGATATTGAAGATGCTTCCAGTGACCTGGGTAATGGGGGTTAAAGGTTGCACTTCTTGAATAAAATGTCCAAAACTCTACTGCTTTCGGCGAGTTAGGATCTAATAAAACCAGTTCAAGATTTCTGATCACCATAAAATATGTTAAAGAGAGAATAACATGAAATTTTTTCAGAAAGACATAAGAAAAGGAAGGAAATTGAATCACAAAAGAAAAAGTTCGTTATACAGAGAATGAACTTCGTTATAGAGAGGTTGTTTTACGAAGAAAATCGTGAATTGTTCAAGGTTCCAGGAAAAATTTCGCTATACATTGGGTGATCGGTTAACGAACATAATCCGTTCCAAGACTATGTTCGCTATCCGAATTGTTCGTTAACCGATCATCGATTCACCATAGACTTCTATGTGAAATCGATTAATTAGTTCTGGAGACCCTAAAAAAATGAAATCAAAACCGAAACTGATGGTCTAATGTGTATGAATATTCTATTGGGTTTTTTTTTTCAATATAACTTTGAAGTTTAGTAGGTAAGTAACATAATTCAGGAGAAATGAAAAACAATTTTTAGTCCGTTTCTCATATTTCACGTATTTTTACGGCGGTAGCGCGTCATCGGCACCTTTATATTGTACAGTCTACACTGTTTGAAAAAATTAAGAATTCGCTTAATTTATTTGCCATGTCAGCAAATCCACTCACCCATAACTTATCAGCTGTCAGAAAATATTGATATTCATATTGAAATTCAAGTATTCAAGTGTGTATTGATTTTAGTCATAATAATACTTATTGAATGACCTTTAAATTCATTGTTTATTCAAGTTTTATTTAGTAATTATCAGTACTAAGCATGCTTTAAACATTTCTCCTTTCAGTGATCTTATTTTGCATGCAAAATGGTAACAAATGTTTAATATTAATTTTTTTTCAGAGCCGAGAAGTGTTCGTTAGAATTCGTTTTGTTCATTATCCGAATATGTGTTCGTTGTCCAAACACAAAAATTCTTTCTTGAAAGTTTTCGTTATCCGAACACAAAAATCTTTGGTGAAAGTGTTCGTTAACCGATCACCCACTGTATAGAAAAATTCGTTATGTAGAGGTTCGATTGTAAATTATGTTTAGCGCAATCGTATTTTTTTTTAATGAATGATTCATAATGTTGGTAATAAACGTGTGGCACAAAAATATTACCTTCCGCTGGAGAATTCAAACAATATCCTATGACAAAGTTTCCTACGCAGCACTGATCTTCTGAGCACTTCCGAAATCCACAAATTTTCTTAATGTTTTTTAGTTCTAATTCCTTTTCCTCAGACGTAAATCCAAAAACAACCTAAAAAGGGGGGAAAAACAATTATATATCTATATATGTATAAAGGAGAAAAGAGACTCTTTCATACATTTACTCACGCATCGCGATATCCGAAGCTATTAAGCCTAAAGACTTGAAATTTGGTAGGCATGTTCCTTCCATGGAATAGAGATCCGCTAAGAGCGGATTTTGCAAAAAATGGACTCCCAGGGGAAATTGTGATGGTCCAAGAAGCTTTGGGGATAAACATCAGACCTATATACTTGAAATTTGGTATACATTTCTCATTCGTTGAATTGAAATCTGCTGAGAACGGGCTAACGGAAACCGATTCTCGAAAGGGGTATATACAACCTCTGTCGATAAAGTTCGGTGAATGAAGTCAGAACGGGCGATTTGGCAACACTAGAGAAACAAAATCCTGCACATGCATAGCGGCAGGTGTTGACCATCTGCCCTCACCGTTGTTCAGTTGAGACTCATTTGTGTTCCGAGTAAGACTTGTTTTACAAAGTGCTTGTATAGTACGTTGGTTCTTAAAGAAGAAGCTTCTTAACTGAAGCTGAGAGCTGGTTCTTAAGCTTGGCAAGAGACAAAAAGAAACTTATGCGATGCTGGTGCGTGTTTATGAAGATTATGCACTGTCCATGAAGTGCGTGTACGATTGGTTCACCCGTTTTCGAGAAGGCAAGGGAAGTGTTTCCGACAACCCCCGTAGGGGAAGACTGGCGACCCTCTGTCAGTGACGAAAACATTGAGAAAGTGAGGAAATTGATCACTAAATATCGTCAATTAACTGTGCACATGACAGCTGATGAACTGCAGATTAACCGTGACTCCGTGCGATAAATCGTTACCCAGAAGTTAGGAATGAGAAAAACGTGTTATCGATATCGACGATATTCCTAACATCCAACAAAACGTGAAGAGGCTTTTGAACTCTATTCCCAAAGCAGACTTTTTGCAAAGTTTCCAGAACATGTATAGTAGATGTCAGTGGTGCATAGTTATGGGAGGTGACTAATTCGAAGGACATTAGGGTAACTTTCGTTAATATTTCATCTACCTTAATGTAACAGGACTATTCACCAATTTTATTGTCAGAGGCTGTATACAGAGCCGGCTCTAGCAGTTTTGCCGCCCCGGACAAAAACGGAAAATACTCCCCCCCTCTCTCTCTCTCTCTCTCTCTATATATATATATATATATATATATATATATATTATTTAAAGTCTTAAAAAATTCAAAATAATTCGAAATTTAGGATGTAATTACTTGTTATTATTTCAAACGAATGAAATGGAAGATAAGGAATCGTCCATTTAAGCAGTTCAATTTCTTCGAAAAATAGTCTACTAATGGTGGGGACCACAAGCGTTTGTTTTAATTTATAACTACACTCAAGACTAAAATAAAGCATTTTCTATGGCTCTGTATCTACACAAACCTCTTATTTCCCTAGTCCCCTTTTGGATAGCTGGAACCGAACATCATAAGGGTGAAAGGAATGTCACTTGTGACCTCACTCGGGAATGGGGAGAAAGTTACTAGTTAAAGTCTAAACATATTAAACTTTATGTAACAAACATATTAATCTTTATGTAACAAACATATTAAACTTTATGTAAACTTATATAACTTTTATAACATATACTCCCGCCTCAAACCCTTCAAGTTCCAACATAAAAGAAAACTGTCATTAAATATACAGAGTAAAAAGTAAAAAAAAAATTAAGATACGTTAAATGAAATACCAAATTCACACCCAATAACATTTCAGAAAATATTTCAAATTCTTTGTAACAATAAAAAATATATTTTTTAAATTTGATCGAAATGCCGCCCTCAAAATTTGCCGCCCCGGGCAAGGGTCCGGTTTGTCCGGCCCTAGAGCCGCCCGTGCTGTATAACACAACTGTGGATTCACTATCTATTTGCTGAATCATATTTTCTATGAAACATTTCAAAAATTTGAAGCAATTCAAAGTTAGTAATAGTAGATCAGAGTATCAGAGACCCGATGGTTTACCGCAACGGGCTTCCTTGATCAATAATGAATGAAAGAGGACCTGTTGTTTATGCCACCTAAACGACGACGTCAGATTAAGATCAACGAAATTCATCGTGGCAAGGGGCAAGATTTTGCACCTCCCACCTCTCTTCCCCTTCACCAACGTCAGGACTTACGGCACGACGAATACTTAGAGTGCCCCCATGCCGCACAAGAGTCCCTTACAGACTCCCATGCCTTCTCCGGGATTCAAACCTTGGCCCTACGGCGATGATGATGATGAGTTTGGTGTTTTATGGCGCAAGAGCCAGTTTTGGCTATACTGCGCCAAACATTCATAGGTCTGTGGTCTGGACGGGAAAAGAAGAAATTGGATGACAAGATGAAGGGTCGAAAATAGAGAAGGATCACTGGGGTACCCCGGGTCGTGACACCCGTGTTTACCAAAGATAGTAAACCCCTTGGGAAAAGGAAAAGATCACTAGGGTACCTCGGGATTGTGACACCCGTATCCACCTAAAGAAGGTGAGCCCCCTGAGGGGGAGGCCCTACGGCACAGCAGTCATCTTAAGCTAACCACCATACTGGATGAGTGGCGAAAGACCGCTTAAATATGGTGAACATAGTATGAAAATATATAGGGTGAATTGAGAATTCTATTCTCAACATACCAAAAAATCTTTTCTGCTATGTAGATGAAGGGAAAAGCAGAATAAAAATATATTTTTATGTTGATACTGCTACTAGGGGAATGAAGTTTAGGAATTAGTGTTTTTTTATAATAAAAATCATAAGTACTTTGTTGAAGAAAAACAAGTATTATGGAACTTTAACATTTGTGGCGTTCGAAGGGACTATTAAATAGTCACAAGATAAAAACACATATTTAACATAAGGTAACCAATCATCCTCTTTTAGAGAGGACAGTCCTTCTTTTATAGGTTCTTTCCTTCCTCGAAAAGTGTCCTCCTTTTCAATATTTTAAAACTAATCTGTTAATCTCTGTATTCAAAGATGCCAGGCCGAACTGTTACGAGTCACTCCATTGCAAGTAAATTGGGCAGATGTTTTTATAGATTAAATTGTGTTGAGTTTTTATTGAAAGGAATGCTTGATATTAAAATAAATAACAATTGTGTTTGAAGACGTTAGAAGACTGAATGTATATTTAAATTCTGATAAATTACGAGAGTGGGAAAATCAACATATGAAATTGATAAAAGATGGGTGGAAATATTTAACCATTTCAAAAAAGAACACATTCCATATGAAAATTTAGTTATTCTTGTTGAATTTACATTGCACTGCCCTGGAACTAATGTAGCAATTGAAAGAGTTTTTTCAGTAGGTGATGATTATTAGATATGTGACAAATCAAGATTGATTGTTGATACTTGAGCTGGAGCACTTACCGTATAATTCAATAGAAATGGGTTGTTGTTTTTTTAAATCCGAAATTTCCGGTACATTAGAAAATGTGTGATATACTGACGAAAATGAAAAAATTCTTTCAATGGAAAAATATTCGTTGTAGAAAATAATTAAAAGGGATGTAAGCGTAATTTGTGTATTTTTGTTTGAATTAATAAAATGTTTCATATGTTTACGTTGTAATTTTTTCTGTAATTTTTCGTCTTCCTTTTTATTGTAAAAAAAACTGGTCACCTTATTTAACAGCTTCTTTAGTACTGAATTTATATTTAAAAAAAATATATATATATATATATATATATATATATATATATGTAACTTTCTGTTCAAATGCCAGTTTACGATGAAACGGAAGAAGGAAAAAAGCTTGGATCGAAGTGATTGGATGGTTCGGGGAAGGAGAGCTGGGGTTATGAAATGTTGTAATGTATTTTGTATTATTCAATTTACTCTGCACTCACTTATCAATAGTCATCGCCTTTGGTTATTTATATTGTAGAAAAAAATATCTTAATTTTGAGGGTAAAATCATTTAACCAAAATTAAAAAATTTTTAGCTCAATTCAGCGCTTTAAAATGCATTTTATTAACGATTGAAAATTCCACCAAGATAAATAAATAAATATACAGTTATATAAATAAATAAATATATAGACAGTGCGAGCTAATAGTAGGAATTGAAAAATACAGAGAGAGAGAGAGAGAGAATTAAAGTATTATTATAATTAACCCGGCACTTCTCGCGTAGGGTATTTCATACCTTCCGTCTAACTTTTTTCAACCTCCTTCTAAACCTTTATTGGAAAATGGCCAGTTTTTCTCGAGTAGCTGACTTAAAGGTCATATCCTTTAAGGGGCCTTAGATTGTAGACGAATTTTAAATACATATTTTTGAATACCGCCTCTTCGGGAATGTCACACCCTACGCGTGAGTCACCGTTACAGTTCTGAATGCATGAGCATGTTTTAAATCTTCCTTATGCTACGGCGTATTATTGTAGTTATGAAGAAGAAATGTGCCATTTAAGTAATTAAATACAGTATTTAATAGATATAGTACAACAATATTTTCGGATGAAGAAATTCTCTTCGTGGTTAAGATGAGAAAATATCAAATGATGAAGAGTATAACAACAAATATGTTTCCTCCACTGAAATCGATCCAAATTTAGAAGAAGGAGACACTGTTGAAAATAAATGTTTTATACATATGTAGAGACACAAAAACATTTGAGAACTTAATTTTAAAGGAGACAACTGGTATACATCTTATCTACTTTCAAATAAACTTCTGAGAAAAAAAAAGACTCTTTCTGGAACAATAGCAGAAAATAAAAAAAGAAATTCCAAAATATTTTAATTTAAGAAATAGAGAAGTTTACTCCTATATGTTTAGTTTTAAGAAGATACAGATTTTAAAAAAATTAAGATTCAATGTGAAAATGTACTGAATGCTCTTATAAAAAGTACTGAAAAATTAAATTTACTAGTATTTTTCTTCCTTTTTAACTTTTGTATACAAATTTTACAGTAAAAACGGAATGTAAACACTCTTGGGTATGAGATACCCTGCGAGAGAACTTTTTGTCGTTTTTTTCACGCGAGTGAGGCCGGGCTAATGATGCACCTTTAAAGATATTAATTGACATAAAAATAAGCACATAAAATATATAACTATTCCTTCAACATAAACTAAAAATTAAAACTATAGACACAAATATGTATCTCTTAAGAATATTTATTAAAATAAGAAGTAAACAAAAAATATATATGATTTTTTTTCTCTTCAATATAAATAAAAATTCAAAAATATAGCACATAGATTATATATTTTTAAAAATATTTATAAAAATAAGAAAGAAACAACATAAAATATAAATGTTCATGCAACATAACTAAACTAAACCCAGTGGCGCAACACCCTATGCGGGCCAAGGCCTACTGTGCCCACAACTCAGTTAACCTGACTTTGGGCGCTGAGGTATATCAGCAGACGTTCCGGTCAGGGGGTCAGTCTGACGCGACCCCACAGTGTTTAGTTTCCAAGCAAGCAAGCTTGGCACTCATTTGTCGACCCACTGAAGGGATGTAAGGCTGAGTTAACTTTGCCCTGACCGAGGCTCGAACCCTGAACCTGCGACCACTCAGCCACTGGCTTCTCATGCAACATACTTCAATAAAAAATTAAAATATTAGTACGAACCTTGTCCGTGTAAAGCTCTACTTATTGTCGCAATATCAGGGGTATAATTTGTGACTTTCAATTTGATACATGATTATGAATGTTCAGCTATTAAACAAATTATTTGTGGACTCAAAAGATATTATTTCATATGAGAAAAAATTGGCTCACATACGTATGTATGTAAAACCAAAAGCGAAAAGTAGAGCACATGCTATTTACTTCAAACAATTTTAAATCGCTTCGGCAATGGCATCTAGCAATTTAAAATAGCTGCCGATTTATTGCAAGAGCTATCTTCCAGACTTTTCTGTAATTTCGAAAATTTTGCTTTCTATAATTCTGAAGATGTTAGTTTTATAAATTCCATTTCAAAATTATCAACTTCCTCCCCCTCAAAAATTGAAGCGCGAACAAGAATCAAGAACACAACAGAAAATTATGTTGAAAAAATAAAATTATGCTCCAATATCTATTTCTATTAGCTCAATTTGAAAAAGAAGTATAAAATATAAAAAATGACTTTTCTTTAACAAAACACTCAAAAAACTACAGCTGCTCTTTGTATGTATTTAAAAGGGCATTTATTATGAAGTTAGATTCACACTTCTCGTACCTAATTATTTCAGGAGCAGTTTTTTTTCACCGAATTTATTTTCAATTCAAACTATGCATGTCAATAGAACAATATTTTTGTTTGTAATATTTCAGCTGCAAAACGTTCGCCAAGTAGAATTTTGATTTATTTCTAAAACATTTGTTTTTTCTTTTAACATCGTTGCTCAAGCTTTTGGTGGTAAAAGGACAAGCTAATTTCTTTTTTATTCGTTATGCAGAAATGAGAGACGTTTCATTTTACAAGTATTACATGACTGTTTTGATTTTCGTTGAATATTTAACACTGAGTCACATTTAAGCAGATGTTCTCTTTCACAAAAAGCACACAAACTACAAGTAAGCTGATTCAGCAGAATCATTTAAAGGCAGAGAATTGAAAGTGAGAAATAGTCTTTAAATTAAAATGCGCGAGGCGTAAAGAGAGACAGATCGATTTAATTTTATTTTATAATTTTGTATAGAGGTGGAGTGCCATTGAGAATTGCTCCGCGTGCCATAGGTTGCCGCCCCCCTTGTTATAGAATATTCGATAAAATTTTTTATTATATTTTAAAATGTGAAAATTTTGAGGTTTAAATGTGTTTCCCAAGAAATTTAAAAAATGTTGGTCTTTTTCCGTTTCGCCGGCGCAAATCTCGCCAAGCAAGCTTAATTGCATACAACACACAATGTACACATTAAAAAATGTTTATAAATGTTAGTTCTCATTGGTTTTTCATCCATTTTTTTATGCATTATTAAAAAGACGTTACTGATAAGTAAAGACCGCGATTTGTTTTGAAAAGGTTGTGGTTTAAGGTTACCAGTGAGAATATTCCATTTGACGTCGTTTGTACTATTTTTGACGACTTTATCGCCTGCGCCGACAAAGCAAAAAAAATACCCATTTTTAAAAAAAAAAATTTTTTTAAGAAATTGGAAATTTATGGTTGAAATTTAATCGTATCTGTTGCTATTTATCTTCTTATTTACAGTTATGATGATTTAAAGATGAAATTTGATGATTCATTAGTTTGAATTTTGAGTTCATTAAAGACTATCCTCTGAGGAACTAGAAATACTGTGTGTGTGTGTGTGTGTCAGGGCGGCTCTAGCAGTTTTGCCGCCCCGGACAAAAATAGAAAATGCCTCCCCTCTCACCAAAGCAAAAAATTATAATTAAAAAAGATAAATAGTACACCACATAGATAGCAAACAATTATAAAAGATAAAGTTTTATAGGTGTGTATCTATGTGGTGTACTATTTATCTTTTTTTAATTATAATTTTTTGCTTTGGTGAGAGGGGCGACATTTTCTCCATTATATATATATAATCTTAAGTCTTCAAAAATGCAAATAATTCCAAATTAAAAACACATAACTATCTGTTATTATTTCAAACGAGTAAAACATAAGAGAAGGAATTGCCTATTCCAGCTATAGTAACTACACTCAAGACTAAACCAAAACATCTTCTGTGCCTCATTATCTACCAAACACTTATTACCTCTGTCCCCTTTTGGATAGCTGACACCGAGCATCGTATGGGTGAAAGGAATGTCTATTGTGCCCTCACTCCGATATGGGGAGAAAGTTCAAGTGAAAGATGTGTAAACACATCAAATTTCATGATTTAACATATACTCATGCCTCGAAACCTTTAAGTTTCAACATATCGGTAAACTGACAAACTTACAGAGTACAAAATAAGAAAATAAAATGCATTAAATGAAATACTAAATTCACACTCAATAATACTTCAGAAAATATATCAAATTTTCTGTAACCAAAAAAAAATTTTTTTTTTTTCAAATTCGATTCAAATGCCGCCCTTAAAATTTGCCGCCCCGGGCAGGGGTCTGGTTTGTCCCGCCCTAGAGCCGCCCCTGATACTGTACATTAAATATAAAAAAATCAGCTACAAATATCCATCGTCCCTGAACTATGCTTATAATACTCTGGACGTCAAAATAATGCAATAGCTCTCCTGTTGTTTCGGAGTCTGACTTCAAACAACATCAATCAAAAAAATAGTCAAAACTGCCGCTATATAGTGGTAATTTATAAACAGAAAACCAAATGTTTTAATAGCTCTAATGAACTGTGTTACGATTCACGCCATTTGATTCAATCCGGAAAGTATTCATAATCATGAAAAAATATATTTATTATCACATTTATTTGATTCTCATAAAAAGATCCGGTAAAAAAAGTACAATTGTAACTAAATATTGCTGAATACATTGCGTTGCGTTTCAAGTTATTGATATTTTAATTTAATTTATTATTTTAATTTGTTTAAATTGATTTAAAAAGAACTTTTAGCAACATTTGAAAATAATGGATTCACCGTTGTGTTTGATCATTGATAAAAATCAGTGGTCTTCAAACTGTGTTCCACGAGTCAAAATAAAAACTTGAAAAAAAAAAAAAAAAAAAAAAAAAATGTGTATGCAAAATATTTAAGTTTTCTGAGGAGTCCTCGAGTATTTTTTTAACAAGTATTCATTAGTAATTTAAAGCCGTGTTTCCCAACGCTGATCACACCTCCCATGGGGGAAAGGGGAGGAGGCATTAAGGAAGAATTTCGGCATCCGGCTCCCTCTCTTTAAGTAATTTCCTGCAATTTTAACAATAGTATGGGATAGATCGGGTACTTCAAAAAAGAAAGATTTTAGCAGAGATAAGCTTCAACAAAAGTGGTGAAAAGCACGGTCAAGTTTTATGACATACTCAAGGGCGAATGAAAAGAAGGGGTCGGAATGACCTTGAGAAAAAGACCCTTTTTCGTGGAGTGAGGGAATCTCGTCAATTTGACTTCTGAACTATTTCATTTAGGTTCCTGCGCTTATACGTACAAGATAAAATCAGAGAACAGTGTTTAAGCAACGAAAAAGGTAACTATATTTTCGTTTTCAAATTCTCTTTTAGATTTTTAAGTTTAATGCCCAGGAATTTTAATCACTGCGTACGATAAAGTGAAAAAACATTTTGTTGCATTTATGCTTTTTCTATAATATTTATTTGTTTATTTTTATATAAGTTTACATATATAAATATCAATAACTGTCATCAGAATATTTTCATGTTGATTAACATATTTAAGTGTGTGGTGTCATAGCTTGAATGTACCGTAATCGTCTTAAAACATTTTCTATTAGCATTGTTATTCAAATGTAAAAGATATTACTTGCCTCTTGTATAAAAATAACTTCCTTAGTCGCTTATAAAGGACGATAGTAGTTCATTTAAAATACAAAACATCAATGAGCTTTTGAGTACATTCATTATTTACCATACATAAAAGGATTCGAACAATAGCTCGAAATTGAAATACAACATAGTTATATTTATTATGATGATTTTGCTTTGTAATCATAACATATTGCGATTATTTTGTTTAATAACAAATGAACCAATCTATAATTACAAAATATTGAAATTATGTTGCTTTAAATTGTTACAAGAATTTTCAAAGAAAAAAAAGTTAATTTTACTTAAATAAGACACTTTTTTCATTTTACTGTATGTAACATGTGAAATAAACGCATAATTTTTTTAAATATATTCTAAGACTGTTAAGAAAGCCATTATTTTAAAAGGTTACATTTTAAAAAACTTGCACATTTTTTTTTTTTTTTTGCATGTTATTTCCATTTCAAGAAGATTTTTTCACGATACCTTCTTAATTAAAATCTTTTACACAGACAATTTGAAAGAATATTTAATGCAATCTAATAATTAATTATGTGTATATAATTAATTATAAAAATACATAAAAATCGTATGATTTCTTTAAAATATTGTATAACATTCTATATGCTACTAATACAGTTCATCAAAATGCATATTTCAAAAACTATAAAAATTGAGTTAATAAATTAACTGCAGTTTAATTCGAAGAAATTTAAAGAAAATATTTAAGAAACTATAAGATTTTAAATAAAAAAAAAAAAAAAAAAAAAATTTTTTTGAAAAATAAAAATTTTTAAATAAATACAAAAAAAAACCCCTTTAAATGAATTAAAAAATTTTCAGGCATCATTGTAAAATTTCGAAAGACAGTTATTAGATAGATAATTGATTTGGATATATACTCGCGCGCGTAGTGATAACGTAGAATTAGCAGCCCTAACACGCAAACAACAATGACCTAAAGCCTGAATAATTTCCAAGGCATATTTAAAATTAAGTTTGAATCCTATTAAAATATGTTTATTTGTAACGACTTTAATTCTCAATCGTTTAATTGCAACGAATACAAATATAAAATAGGAGGAAAAAAAATATAGAAATAAATTAGATGCTGAACATGAAATGCGCTTACAAATTACATCAATAGAATCTGACTTTAAAGTTTCGAGCAATACAAAGCAAGCTCATCCTTGTCATTAAAATTGAAAATTTTATTTATATATATAATTTCTCTCTCTCGTTTTGTAATACCTTTTTCAAATTTAATTATAATATTACAAAAGAATAAACGGGTTTTTTTTTTCATTATATGTACTACCTAAACTATTCTATTGTTTATGATACCAAGTTCCACGAAATAATTTTATGCTCGTTAGTGCAATATTTTGCAGAACTGAACTGTTTTCTAATGGGAAACGCAACTTTTTTCGTTTGTAAATAGAGACAGAAAAAAAAAATCTATAATGAAAGATTTGAAAAAAAAAAAAAAAAAAAAAACTTAGTCCGTTTGAGTATTAGAATAAATCAGATAATTTACCAGTGAAGGAGAAGGATTAGTTTATCAACATACGAAAAATTCAACATCAAAATCTAAATTTAAGTAAGAACAGCTATCAATTTTAGGTTGTAAATTCATGCAGAATACACAGGAATTTCTCACACAGTTATAAACATTTTAATGCAATTTAAGGCACTACAAAAGCACAATATAAAAACAAATTAAACGCTGAACATAAAATGCGACTAAGTGGTTAGAGCATCGGACCCCAGACCGGAAGGCCTGGGTTCGATGCCCGCACCGCCAAATACCCTCCGAGTACACAAGGAGTACGTGCTCGTTAAATTAGTGGGTCCGAAAGTCTTGTGGGCTGAATCACGAGTACAGGGAACTGGAGAAAATTTCCCTTCAGTTCCATGCCTAAACTGTGGATGTGAAGATAGATGGTGGCACCATCTATCGTAATGTTCTATCATTCCTTCGGGAATTTCACCGAGCTAAATCGTACTGTCACCTGTATGGTGCTCAAGGCTAAGGTCAACGATAGGCTTACATCTAGCCCATTGCCAAGATGAATTTCGTGGGCCTCTATCTGACTATGTCAGACAGGTGGCATGAACAACAACAGATAATTACAATAAACCTAGACCTCGAAAGTTTGCATAAAAAAACTCCAGTAAATATAAATATCCCAGGTACAAAATTCAGTAGAAGCGTAGGTGACTAAAGCTCAAATTAATGGTATTAATGACTAAGTTATTATATTAGATTATAATTATCAATATTATATAATTATTAACCTTATGTTAAAAAAATTAATTGCCTTTACATAAGTTGCACATATTGATCTGCATTAAATATTAGATTAAGATATATACTTTAAGGATGAGATGGGGTTCTCTCTGAGAACACCATAGAGCTTTAAGGGTTTCACGAGTCGGAAAAGTTTGAAGACCACTGATAGAGAAATAAATAAAATCACAAGTAGAGAAAAAATAAAGCTATTTTGAAGTTTAGTTTATGCACTATAACCGAAAATTTTATAAAAAATAGCGGTACTTACGTATTATCGCAACCGTATAAGCGACATTATAGGAATCGAAACAAATGGTTGGCCACATGCGAAATCGGGATTGCCAACTTGTCGAGTTATCTTGAACGTTGGCATTGTTGCGATAGTACGTAAGTACCAAAATGCCCTTTTCTCGCGTATATCTGGCCGCGGTAGCCGAGTGGTATAGGTATCGGATCGTGGCTTGCCTTGTCACAAGTTCGAGCCCCGCACGTTAAATCTGTCGAGAGCTGAAACGTCCTCCCGTTGGTGTGATAGTTAGGAGAGGGGGTGCCAGTTCAGGTGTCATCCACGTCACTTGAACATGGTTCAAAATTACGTGGTCGTCGCCAAAAGCCCTTGTGTAGCTGAACAGTGTGACGTTAATATTCAATCAATCAATCTCGCGTATCTCTAGATAATTACTGTAATGGGCTTAACCCTTTAAAGTTCACTACATATTCCCTTTGAAAAAATAACAAAATAACTTCAAAAATGACTATTAGACGTCATGATGATCATAAATATACAAAGAAAAAATTTAGCATTTTTCAATTTCGAGAAATTTGCGGTCTCACACACTGAACAGTAACGGTCCATTTTTCCTATTCAAACTAACCAATCCAAAAGACTATTTAGAAAAAAAAAGATCTAATATTTTAAGGCCATACAACATTTATATATTAACGGAATTAATTAAAGAAAAATAATTTTATAAGTTTTTAATTATTGTTTTAAATTTTTCTGCACTTTTATAGTTTTAATACAAAATTTGGACATAAAATTACGTATATTTGCATTACATACTAAAAATAATATATATATATATAACTGTTAGATAGTTTGATACACACATTCACAGCACAAATCAATCATTAAAAGAAGTTAAATGCAAATTTATAATTAAAAATGTTATATATGTAGAAAATTTAAAAAGGATATCATTTCCAGTTCTTTTGAAATTTTTCGAAACATGTCACATTATCATTACATTTGCTATCCGACATCACAGTTAGGGCACATCCATCTCGTTCTGTGAGGTTTCGCTCTGGTACTGCAATAAGTACATCTTCTGGATTTGCATTTGGTTGGAATGTTGTCAACATTTTTAAGTCTGTCCTTTTCAGAAACTGTATGTTTCCTGAATTTCAGTTTCACGGGTCCAGAATAAGAATTAGACGCAAACCGATTTTCAGGAAATTCTCGATGTCCTATTGACACAAGGCCTGTTATTAAATCTAACTGAAAACTTTTCAAGTTGTTATAGTAGGGGTTTTTCTCACCGTGCATCAGAGATCAAAGAATGTATGAATTGACGATTGTCATATCAAAAAATTAAAAAATATACGGTGCCACCATTTTTTTGATTTTCTGTCTATTTCGTACATGTATTTGAGTTGGTCAAAATGGTCTACGTAACCCATATTCTTATTGTAGTCTGTAACTGCTTTCGGGTATGCTATTTTAATTTTTTTCCATCTTTTCTTTCCTTTTAATTTCACAAGATTTTGTGGCGTCATCTAATGTTACAAGAATAATGTTGCAAGCAATGTCGTCATTGCTAACACTCCAGTCAAAGTTTCCTCGTTTCATTTTTTTGTCCTCTAATAAATTTTTTTGGTAAGTTCTTTACGGACATGTTCACTATACCACATGCTGTAATATTTTGAGTCTCTAGATATTTTAACAAATCGTAAGAAGTGAAATAATTATCAAAAAGAGCACAAGGTTTTTGCCTAGTAATTTTTGACTCAAGTTTCTTATAACACGTTCTCTCAGATTTCTTTCAACTTCTCCGTTTTTTCCTGTATAAATTTGAAATTCACATGCAAATCCACTTGAATCACATCTCATCCAAACTTTGTAGCCTCTTTTGATGGGTTTCGTTGGCATATATTGTTTCAAGGATGATCGTCCTTTGAACTTGATCATACTTTCATCAATTGCCTGTTTTTGACCGGGTTTGAAAAACATTTCTGATAAGTGATCAAGGAGTGGGCGCACTTTGTACAGTTTATCAAAATTCTTTTCTGATTTCTTGGGCATCAAGTTGTTATCATTCAAATGCATGTTCCCTAAAATCCAAATAAATTTTCTCACTGGCATCAATCCTGAAACAAAGGCATCGTGTAAAATTTCATTTGTTGACCAAAAATCTCTGTAGCTGGGCAATCGTCTTATCCCCATCACTATATTTATAGCTAAAAAAACATAATATATCCTGTACAGTAACAGGAGTGAACGCATTGCCTTTTTGCGTAGCATATAAATTCGTTTGGTGTACAAATGTTTCTATGAAACTGATAGAAAATAACGTAAAAAAGATTGAAACCGGTGAAGGATCTTGAAGGGATGTTATTTCATCTGAGGGTCCACTTTGTTCAGTAAAAGGGATATTTCGGATCTTTACAGACGCTTTATTTTTCCAAGTAACTGTAGATATACGGGATGGTCCTGGCACACTTATGTCATCTTTTTCCTCATCAATATCGGTATTTTCACTTGAAGATGACTTTGCAGTCATAACATCCTCTGCTTCACTGAGCGATGATTCATCGGATTCAATATCAGTAGGTAAGTTGTGAAATACTACTAGAGCTTCTGGAATGGTTAATCCTTTTCTTGGCATTTAAAAAAAATTACGAGAAATTTCACGAAGAGGCACTTAAAATATCTTATCAGCAATATTAAGAAAGACAAGAAAACGCTAGATTGATATTTCTGTCTTCTCTGAGAACAGCGCAAATACAAAATGCCTAAGGAAAATTTGTCTAAATAAAATAAGATGATCGCGAGCGCCGGCGCCAAAGGCGCCTATTCCCAGAAGGATGGGAGGAAAAGAAAAACCATATGACGGAAGGATGTCAAATCGAGAAAGCTCACCCGAATGGTGAGGAATGAACGTGCCCCCAAGCACAGCGTTCCATCGAAGCAGAACGCCGGCGGGGCGGAGGGGAGAAATGCAGGAAGGAAAACGGGACAGCCGAGGCAGTTAATCAAGTCGGTGACAGTTCACCAAATGAACCCAAAAGGAATGATGCAATGTAGCGAAACTGCTTGTATTATTAAGAGTGTGAAGAGTGGAATTGTTGGTTATGGGGGGCGAAGCGGGTTTCTCCACTTCGTTGAAGAGTATGCATATTTAATTTTAGGATGAGGATAAGTAAACAATGTTTGTGCTTTGATAATTGGATTGTCATGAGATTCTATAGATTTGAAAACATTTCTAGAAAGTTTAGTGATGTAATTAGAAATCGGCTCCATATGTAGGTCGTTGTGTATAACGTCATTCCGAACGTACCAAGGTGCGTTTGTCGTGACGCGGAGTATTTTGTTTTGAATTCCTTGAATTTTTTTCATGTGGGTGGCAGCTACCGCTCCCCAGACCGGGGCAGCGTACGTGATCACTGGGCGCAAAACTTGTCTATAAAGAATTACTTTATTTTCCAGAGATAGAGGTGACCTTCTCCCAACAAGGGAGATGGCTAAATGTATTCTACCCCAGAACTTTTCAGAGAGATAATCGATGTGTTTTTTGAAGGTTAGGCGGCTATCAATGTGTAGGCCCAGATATTTCACTACCGAAACCCACTGGATGTTGTCATCAAAGAGTGTGAGCTGAAAAGGTGGGTCAATGACCCCGCATTTCCTAAATATTATTGCTTGTGATTTATCGACATTTATTGCAATTCTCCAGTGTGTAAGCCAAATTTCGTTTGTCAAGAAAGTTTTGTATAGCTTTAATAGTGTATTTCAGCTGGACTCCTTGCAATAACACAGCGGAATCATCCGCAAGCAGGCAAGTACTGACGGTGGAGTGTTGTGGGAAGTCGTGAGTGTAAATGTTATACAAGTAAGGTGAAAGTACAGAGCGCTGAGGAACGCCAGAGAGGCAAGATCCAGAGTTAGAGTATGAATTACTTACACGAACTCCTAAAAGTTCTATTGTGTAAAAAATTGTGTATGATTTTAACTAAGTAGTCAGGGAACTTCAGTTTAATTAACTTGTACGTGAGGCCATCGTGCCACATTTTATCAAATGCCCTTTTGACATCTAAAAAGACACCGACAGTGTAAAATTTGTGAGCGAACCCTTCATTTATAATATTTGTGACTCGTATTAACTGGTGTAGCGTTGAATGGCCCTCCCGGAACCCGCATTGTTCCGGGGGAATACAATATATGGCTTTGCAGTGGGTTTTTATTCTAGTTAAGATAATTCTTTCATAAATCTTAGCAGTGGCATTATAATTAAACTAATGGGTTTGTAGCCTTGTGGAAATGTCCTATCCTGATTTGGTTTGGCCAGCATGATAACGTTTGCTTGCTTCCACAGTGTAGGAAAGTGATTTTTAATGAGGCATTGATTGTAAATTTTAGTTAAGTGTGTAATTGCATTTAACGTTAGATATTTAAGAGCTATATTAGGAATCTGATCGGGGCCTGCAGCTTTTCTATTCTGCAACTTTTTAATAATGCCTCGAACTTCATTAGGGGAAGAGAGAGGGGAAGTGTTTGTACTGAAGTTGTCGAAATAGTGATTCACTAAATTTTCGACTTCTTCAATCTTGTCATCACAATAGGGTTCTTCGTTTTCCTGAAATATGACTTCAAGTGTCTCTTTGAAAGCCTTCGCCTTTTCGAAATCCGAATAGGCCATTCCACCCGGACCATGAAGAGGTGGGATGGGGGTATGCCTTTTAGAAAATTTCTTATGCAGATTGTACAAAGAATTGTCCTCAGGATTTAAAGTTAAAAGAAATTCTTTCCAGGTCCTGTTTTTATGTTGTTGGATTTCGCTCCTGATCTGTCTAATAAGAGCATTAACCTCGCGTTTGTATGGAGGAAAAATTTGTCTCTGAGCTCCCAGCCCTAAAATATTGTAACGTCAGCTGATTACCAGAACTCACTCCATCTATACATGTCAAGAAAGACGTATGGATTGTTACTTGCCCAAATGGACCATTGTGTCTCCATAAAAGGCACCCGTGGTTTATCCCTTATGCTGGGGAAAACGCACGTGTGAACTGTCTTAGAGAATGTTTTTGAATTACTACTGCTTTCTTTCTCTTCGCGACTATCAGACACCTGTTAGTTCAAACCATATATAGAAATGAAACTACAAGTTATAACCCCTTTGTGTTGAGTCCCCCTTATCCTATTGACGTAGCCAATTTGAATGGAAATGTACTGGTACCAAGGATAATTATAGAAGCAAACTCAGTGAAAATGTCAGAGTAGAAATTATAGCTTCCAGATGTTGGATGTAAGCCCATGTCGGGATAGAGGGCAAAAGACAGGAAAATTATTCACACTTACCCAAGGAATGCGATTGAGGTCGGAGAGGAGGGGGGTGTAAATGTGTGACTTTCACAGTGAGAGGTGGCGAAGAATGTGAAAGTGACCGGTTCCCGGAGATTACCGTCTCTTACTGGAGTTGGGTTTCGGAGTGTTCAGGTGTTTTTTTTTAAATCACAGGTTTTAATTTCATTTTTCTACTCTTCTGTTTACTTGTCAAAATGACTGAAAGTTGTAATTAATAATTAGAAAGAAGTATAGTAAGACCTCATGCTATAATTTTAAATGACTATTTTTTAAAGCTAAGGGAATTTACCAAAGTTAAAGAGACGTCAATATTTTTCTATTTAAAGTCTCAATAGTTAAATATAGCCGTAATGGTGTCATCTATTGATAGTAAAAAGAACAAAAATTTGAAAACAACACTTTTGGGGATAAAAAAATTTTAATAACTATTTTTTTAAAAAATGTTTAAAGTGTGGTTTCGGTGTGAAATCTCTGAACGTTAAAGGGTTAATTCATGACAGTCACATGATAAATGTAAACACGTGTTCTCTAAAGGCTCATTCACACCAAGGCGTACAAACGTCGAGTGTTAAGCGTCTAGCCAATCAGAGACTTCTTCTCGGGCGAGAGGAAGACTCTGAAGTATTAAAAGTAACAAGTATTAAAAAAGGAACAAGTATTAAAATTTTCAAAATTAAACAAACAAAAAAAAATTGTTGTCCGTATTTTTAAATCACGTGCATTTTGTCTTTTTATGTGCGCTGCTATTGTTGATAAATATGTATTTTTATAATTAAATTTCAGTAAAAAGAGTAATAGTTGACAACGTCGAAGAACGTGAACTGATTGACTGTGACATGTGATCAGTACAGGTTTATCTATTGGGTGCTTGGGGCGGGATGCCCAGGGTCCCGGAAGAGCCCAGATAAGCTGGACTAACCGGATGAAAGAGACCCTCCTTGGATCCGACAGTGCCAATGGGGCCCGTAGATCTTCTGCGCCTCGGGCCCGAAATGAGCTTCCACCGACACTGCATGTGATTCAATTATCGTGGGACTATGAAGTCACATGAATTTAGCCCATTGTCAACCGGACGTTGTATTGATTTTTGATATTACAATTCAATCAGAAATTTATATCGCTGTTAAAATTCGCCTTCACTATTTTTTTAGAAGTAATGAAATGTTCTAAAGATATTTTTTCAATAAATGCAGGCAACACCACAAAAGGAAGTTATACAATCTATTATTTTTGAAAAAACCTGCTTTTATTAGAACTTGCTCGTATTTTATCTGCTTTCTAAATCATGTCTGCGTCATCGCGAATCTTTTTTTTTTTTTTAAATGATATACAGTAATACCTTGACTTACGCGAACCTCGAGTTAGGGGATTTTCAAATCTCGCCAATTCGTTTTTTGTTCGAAGGCTATACAAATTCATGTGTTCCTATTTTTTCATCGCTGAAACTCAGGCGGAATCAATGTCAGAGCCTGATGAAACTGATAATGTAAATGAAGGAGTTTACGATCTTGCCAGACAAATAAATTTAGAAATAGATAGTGATGACGTTCAAGAACTGTTGGATTTTTTTCAACAATCAGGAGCTGACAATGGATGAGCTCCTAAAAATGCATGAACGACAGCAAGACATTAAAGAACTTGAGTCTTTAGATCCAGTTTAATCAGAAGATCGAATGACGGCTGGGAATTTGACAGAAAGCCTCAATCTAATTGAAAAAGAGTTATAAATTTTAGAAAATGTAGACGTCAACGAAGAGCGTATTTTTTCAACAGAACAAGGTCTGTTATGGGGGGGGGGATTATTAGCATGCAACAAAAGACTTGCGGGAGAAAAAAAAATTTTTTTTGAGCCAGCAGATTTAAGTACTTTGTAAGACTTTATATGAAACCTACATCACACACACAAAATAGCTTTAGCTTACGTTTTTATATTTGTGTTATCTAAGATTTCATTAAACATTTAATTTTTCTAAAATATTTATTTTATCGACCCAGCCCCAACTAAAATTAATTTATTTGTATTTATATGCGAAATTATACCCTGACCTATGCGAATTCGGCTTTCACAGTTATCACTCAACCCCACCTTATCGCTTAAGTTCGAGGTATTTCTATATTACTTTAACCTGTCATATTTTTTGCTTGCAACAATTTATTAAAAAAAAATCGTTCGGAAATTACCATTTGAATAAAAATTTTCTTATGTGTTTTAACACTTTTTTTTTTTTCTTTTTTTTTTTTTTTTTTTTTTTGAAACTACTAAAATGTATTATTCGAATTCTTAAATAATTCTGACGAATAGAATTACTTTTAGTTAAAATGCATTTCAATAAAAAGAAAATAATTGCATTACCTATAAATAATTTGTAAGAAATATATTTGAAACCATATTTATATACTGCATAAAGCTCTATTCAGAGAGCAAATATAAGACTTATTTATCACTAGGTATTGATTAGTACTAAAACAAATTTCCAACAGTAATTTGTATTTGTCCCGTTATTTTTTTCAGAACTGTAGCATCACAAATAGAATTAGGCATTAATTGATTATCAGTACTTTCACAAGAAATGCTAAGCGTTAATTTATATGTCGTTGTTAAGTATTAATCGTCATCGAAACTCATCTTTAACTGAATGCCGATAGCAACAAACTGTTATGTTGACGATTGATTCGACTAATAAAACTGTTGTTTTTATATTCAAATTCATATCCTATCTTACATTCTATATGAAATTTATGTAATTTACGAACTCGTATTCCTTTGAGTAAGGGCTCTGTTTCACTATAAAATGGCCTGTCACACACAATGGTTACCAGTTCAGTGCGTGCGAAATCGGGGTTGCCAACTTAGCGAATTTTCTTGAACGTTGACATTGTTGCGATAGTACGTAAGTATATTATAAATAATTGGAAAAGAACAAAAAAATATACATACTGTTTCGACGTAAATCACACTGACACCAAATATTAACAAAAGCAGGGAGCACGACATTTTGACCATATAAGAAAATGTGAATTCTAACTGAACTAGTATCAGTGGCTTGTGTCTTTTATACTCTTTCTAGTTTAATTAAAACACCAATATATAAAAAATAACAAGTGTTTTCAGGTGATGTATAGAACCGTTCTATAAAGAAATCATTTAAAATTGCAGCTGCTTTTCTTCGAATAGGGCATTGTTTTTTAAGAACGATAAATCTGGATTCACAAGATGTTTTTTTTAACGTAAAACTGCTTCCTTTATAGTTAGGGATTGAATTTCAAAGGAAAGTTTGTTAACGAAACGAGAAACACATGCATATTTGTCGTTTTTTATTTTATAGTATTAATTATTTTGTACTCACAATGCATCCTGTTGCACATATCTTCAAATTAAAAACTTCTTTTTATACTGAAATTTGAAATGAAGAATGCACATTTTTTAACATTTATTTAAAAAATATTGTGCAGAATGTTCACTATTTGCATTTTAATTATTATAGTTAGCCTTAGAGAAAAGAGTTAAATTATATATTTTAAATTCCATATGCATTTTTTTTTTCATGTAAGTTTTTAACTTTTGCTATCAATAGTAAAAGAAAAGAAGAAAGCAAAAATGTGACATTTATGAGACTTCTATATAAGCGCAAAAAGTTTCACGTTTACATTTTATGATAGTAGGGAAGGGGAAATTTTAGGAGTCCTTGAAGAAAAAAAAATCCCGTTTTTGAAATATTAGAATTAAAATTTTTAAATTTGACACAAACATACTCATCTGTTGGGTAAAGATACGCCACCTAGATGTTTTGTGATATTCAATTCGTCCCCCCCCCCAAGGAAAAATGGGTAAAAAAAACCAATGAGAACTAACATTTATTTATATTTGTTGTGTATATTGTGTGTGGTGTCGCCTATAAAGCCTGCTTGGCGACACGGAAAAGTACAGAAGTTATTTATATTTAACAATAATATCTTAAGCAATTTAAAAGTGAATGCAAAAATTTTCCTTTATTTCATAAGTTTGCTGTCATCTGTTACCTATCTATCTATTACTATAATCGCATTTGAAATATTTTTAATGAAAAATTATTAAACCAAATAAATAAGAAGAAATTATCTAATATCTTAGAACTAATTTGGCAAAATAATATTATTCGGTACTTTTTATACCGTTGACCAATTTTGCCGAATGAAAAGACGTCACCAATTCAAAAAAATGTCGCCATCGTTATTATTGTGTTTCTACATACGTGGGAGTGATTTTCTACTTGTGACTGCATATCGCGGCATTTGTGGCGACGTCTTTTAAATTGAAGAAATTGGAATCAACCGTATAGAACGTAAATACCGCATTTATAAATATCTTATATATCAAGCAAAAGTTTTTTGAGTCTAAGTTAATTAATTTTTTTAATTTTAAGAAATGTATATAAACTGGAAAAGAAATCCTTTTGAAGTTTTTATTGTGTATTGAATAAAAATTCTCGAAAATAATTAAGTATTTTTTTATTATCCATTAATGCATTGTATCAATTTATATTTAATCAAAAATCCAAGAAATGGTTGAAAAGTTAAATTATTCAAAATTCTAAAACAATTGTGGTACCGCCATTTTTTTTTCTCGATGTCTTGAAAATATTTCACTTTGTTTCAGTCTTAGACTATTTTGAAGCCAAACGATTTCATATTGCAATGAATTTTTAATACTTTGGATTTTTTAAATTATTCTTCCTATTCTTTTTATATCCTTAAATCTTCAGAAGAGCTGAATATGTTCTTTATGCTAATTTTTTTCATCAAAATGTAAAAAATTTTTGGTGCTTCGCGTTACAGTAATGTTCACAAGATAACGCGCTAAAGCGCCAATATGGTAACCTTATACCTAAAACAATTAATTTCCATGCGAAATACGATCGTTTGGTACAGTGGAAAGTTTTATTTTTAACTTTGTTAAAACTGGGGAATTTTATGGTAAATAAAAATTCAAAATAAATTTAAAAAATAAGGTTTTAATTATTTTTTCTTTCTGCCGCATTTCAGATCAAAATTTTTCTGATACGTATTTCGAATTCGTTTAAATACTAAATAACGAACCTTTTCTTTATTTATTGATGTATTCATTATGCCATTTGTATTCAGAGAATTTGTTTCTGTGTTCTTACGAATTTATTATAAAATTTTTTACTGAAAACAGTTCAACTAACAAAAGGAATAAACTGTAAGTAACCTTTCTCTCTCTCTTTTTTTTTTTAAAAAAAAACTAATCCTCTATATTTTTAAATAAAATTCCATTATAATGTTATTTGAACGTAATATTTAATTTACGAAATTAAGTATCATTTCACCGTTCGAAACGAAATTCTGAAATTTTATTAAATACTACATCGAATTTCTTTTCCAAAAATTTTAAGAGTATACAGATCTCATTTCCATTTATTTGTGCTTTTTCATATAAATTGCATTCTTTCAAAAAGCAAAAAATAAATTTAACTTTCTTATTTATACATTATTTCAAATTATTTAATGCATGCATAGTGTATAGGGAGTATTTGTCATTAAATCGTATAATAAAAATGATTTCATTAAGGCCATCATTAATTGTAATAATATTTTTTACCGAATAAATTTAAAATGGAATAAATGTAATAAAATAAATTTGAAGTTTTAAAATAAATTTGAAGTTTTAAAATCTATTGTGACTATTTTTATTAGTCATGAATATACTTTATACATGTACTATATACTTTGTGCTGTATATTAATTATGTTTTAACTTTCATCTTTTTAGTTACTTCCAAGTTAATTAATTTAATTGATTATTTAATGCTTAACTTGAATTGTAAAATCACGATATCACTTACAATCACAAATATTGTATTTAATATTATTTTTAGCTTTCTGGCAATATAATCGGTCTTTTTTAATACACAAATGTAGTCAAAATTTTAAATACTTAAAAATACTATAATATAATTTCTAGAAGTAATAAGTTAGGTCAACGCAGAAAAATTTCGATTACAAATTTGTACTAGCTTTAATTTTCATTGCATGCAAGAGCAACACGAGGGCTACTGTTGAGCTGAGCATAACATACACCTCCGAAACCACCGCGGCTAAGATTTCAAAGCCAGACTGACGCCAAGTACGCATGGTTTTGCAATCCTTTGTAAGATTCGGCCCAAAACTTGACTTAGCATGGAAGAGGCCCAGTATTTTCCTTTACGCCATTATGAGCTGGTATTCCCTCTCTTAACTTTCCCACCACCACGACATTCAGAGCCACAACAAATTTAACATGCATCAGATTTCTACAAAACGGACCGTTACGCAGTTTATTATGCTTCGCTGGAAATCCATTTTTTATTTATTAAATTTACACTCTTTTCCGAATCTAATTAATTCGATTTCAAAGCAAAATTTTAGACATTTTAAAGACAATTCTGAGATTGAAAATAATGTTGAGCCAGGAAGCGAAAATTATTTCGAGACGGCTTTCATTCGAAAAGTCTTTGTCTCACAGTCGACGATAAATTCCAAAACATAATCAAAAGGAATTGCAACAGCTTTATCCAAGAGCATGCGCAGAAAAGCAAGTAAGAGTTCCTGTTGAGTGAAAAAAGAATTTTTTTATATTGTGTGTTTTTTTAAGAGAGAGAGATTATTCTCCGTTTTAATGATAGCATTAGTAAAGTTAAAAGAGAACCACTTGTTTAGTTTACACCAACTAAATACGTCTCAAACGAATTATTCCTTGGAAAAACATTAATCACATAGTGGCTAATTCATTCCTTCGTTCGTTTTCCGGCATAATTGGCGTTTTTCTTCTAAGGGGAAATTCCCTTTTTGTATAGCACTTGCGAAAGATATCTCGCCGCGCGTGTTCGTAGCTGATTGCGATAGAAACCCGAACACGTGTACGGTTTATGACAGATTTAGGATAACAAATGTCATCGAATAGTGAGTATTGTTTTAATATAGTATTATTTGAATCAGTGAAGAAGTTATTAAAGTTTTGATTTATTGAAAACTATTATTCGATTTTGTAAAAAGATACTTGTTGCGTCAGAATTTTGTGGGACGCATTTAGAACTCTAGAATACTTCCTATTTGTTACATTTGCTGTAATTTTTAAGAATGTATATAAATAAGAATGCATTTGTAGTATAAACCAGTTTGCTTATCTAATACAGAACTGAGATGAATAAATAATGTGTTCAACAGACATATTTAAACTTCTTAAATAGAAGGGGATAATGAATGTTTAATAATTATTTTTTAAATTTTTTTAAAATTTGTATTAGGTTTTAAGAAATATGGGCGTATTTATAATATATATTTTTACTAAGTTGTAATAATTCAATGAATGTTGAAATATATTTTTAAAAAATTATGTTTGTTGCGGTTAAAAAAATACAAAAATAATTCATCAAATTATTTGAAAGTATTAGCATTTTAAATATATGCGATAAGTATGTGTGCTATGAATGGTTTCATTTGGAATTTATTAAAAAAAACATACTTCCAATTTTTTGTGTATTTTATTTTTATTGTATAGCGAATTTATAGTATATTCAGACATGAATTTTTTTAAAGATAATTGTTTGAAGTATGCTCAAGAATATTGAACAAAAATTGGAAAATATAACGAAATAAATACTTAATAGAAATTCTTTGAAAATGTGAGGAAAAAATTTAATTAACCTGGTAGACTCATTAAAAGGATTCTTGATTTTGAGTAGCTTGTATACATTATCTGAATTGAAAAATTTACATTTTGCTATATTAAAAAGTGTTAACGTCTTATGACTGAGCATGTGTGCAGTATGTAAACTCGCACCCACACAAAATGTATGGATGGTATTACTTTTATATTTTTATCGATCTTACGAAAATATATTTGTGCCTAGAATATTTTGAGCTTCGTCAAACATTATTTTTATAAACATATTTAGTGTATAGACATGATGTTTTTTGTTTTGCAGAATAATATTCTTAAAAATTATGAATGTAAATTTAATGATGGTCGAACAAATTATGAATCGAGTATTTTTGTCTTGCATAATGAGATAAAAAGCTTAAAGAATTCTTGTATGAAGAATTTTTTATGGATAAAAATTGATGATAATTGAATAACTTATCTAATTTACATTAAATAAAAGAATTAATTTTACACATTTATAAATGCAAGCTACACCTCTTTTTTTTTTTTTGCATTTTGCATTTTGCATAAATTAAAATCAATTTTCTTTGTTCGTATGGGGAATGCATTATATATAACTTTCTTTGCTACTTAGTATCAATGAAGTACTTGTAACCTAGTAAAATGTGATATTTGATCAAAAATCTTCTGGAAACTTTTTTTATGGGTTTAAAAACGTGAAAATAAATCCATAAAAATCCTGGAACACAATTATTTTGATTTACAGGGGTATCTGCTTAAATCAGTGATCCTTTATTTTTGTCGCGGCACACTTGTGTAGCGCCAAATTCTTAAAGTGTTCCGCCTAATTTTTTTTTTTTTTTTTAAATTTTTAATTTTAATTTGTTAAAAAAAAAAGAAAAAAAGTCCGGAACCGAATCATTCGGCCGTTTTATAGAAACGAACTAAGGGGATTCGTGGTATATTTAACTTATCCTTTCGTGGATAGATGGATATAAAATAATTTGATCGTATTCGTAATCCATTTGTGGCAACGGATACGTTTGTGTATGAATAAACTTGGAAGAGGAAAAACTAATTTCACTCAGTAATAATCGAGATTTTTAATTTCAAAACATTCGGAAGAGTCAATTAATTCCTTTGATATTAAAATTTGAGGCGATTACCACATAATAGCCAAAAAGCTTTAGAAATATTGTTACAATTTTCTACATCATATTTGCATGAATTCGGATTTTCAGCATTAACAAATGTAAAAATGAAAAAGATAAGAGACTTAAATGTAGATGACGAAATGAAAGTGGCATTATTTTTACAACTAAATATAAACGAAATTATGAAAAAAACATCAAGGTCATATTTCCCATTAAATGTATTCTTATAATTAATTTGTAATTAAATTTTTATTAATCCTTTTGTTGTCTTTGTCGTACGTATTATTTTATATAACATTGAAAATTATTGTCATAAACTATTTTACATAATGTATCTACAGATAAGTAAAATTCTTTTAAACTTATTTAATTGTTAATGTGCCGCCAAATTTCGAAATTGTTAAAAGTGTACCGCAACAAAAACATGTAATATAAATTTTTTTTAAAGTCAATTCCTACTTTGAATGGATGAATAGAAGATATTTTATTAATGATTGAAAATTTTTGAACAAGATAAATTTATATAAATATAGAGAGAGTGTGAGCTAATAGTATGAATTAAAAAAGGTTGAGAATCTCAATGGCTTAGATCAGGAGTGTCCAACACGCGGGAGACGCATGTGGCCGCCAGTACGTAAATTGCGGCCTGCCGACTCTTTTAAAAAATTTTTAAATATCAGATTTTTAAAGTTCTTTTCTTTATTTTGAAATTATTTGAGGGGAAATATATATATATATATATATATTTGTATTTACCTGTTACCTGTTCATGGTTTAAAATAAATCCTTTTTGATAATAGAAATGTCTTTTAGATTAAAATAGATTTATATTTTATCAAACAGTTATACAGTTTTTGATTTAAATTACTTTTTTAATAAATTTCGAATTGCATTATGCATATCCTTTACTGTGGATGGTACATGATTCTCTGTGTGTGCGACTTTCGTTTCTCCTCCTTTTATGTTTGGAGTGACCAAAAAGCCACAGAGGCAGTCAGAGATGTTTTTAAAGGTTTTAAAAAATATTCAGGACGGTTAAAATAAAGGACAATGTATATACTTAATATTTGCGAATGAACACACTATCAAATTTC
This sequence comes from Trichonephila inaurata madagascariensis, assembly GCA_019973955.1. NCBI lineage: Eukaryota > Metazoa > Arthropoda > Arachnida > Araneae > Nephilidae > Trichonephila > Trichonephila inaurata. The sequence goes on from BMAV01020736.1 coordinate 125,982, forward strand.
AACTATGAGTACGAAAGATCAATTCACAATGGGAACACCATAATTTTCAAGAAAATGGCAAAATTATTTGATCATTGTATTATTATATTGCATAAACATTATTATATTATCTATGTCTGTATACATGAAAAATAATGAAAACAATAATAATAATTCATTCTGTTTTAAATTTTCACTCCTATAAATGTTTTTTGTTTCCAAATCTGATATAAAGTTACATATTTTTATGTGCGGCCCGCGAGACAAAAGTAGTCAAGCATATTGGTTTTAGTTGTTGTTTACTGAAGTTTAAATATTGTATCTGTGATAAAATCTTATACCATTACTTTCTGTGAAAATAAAAAATGAATTAAATTTTTACTGTTTTAATTATTAAGTAATTTTTGAAAATAAAATTTTTCTCATTTTAATGTTAAAATCGGTGGATGAGACAAAATTCAGGACATTATCTTTCTCCATAATGTACGTTTTCTGTTTTTCCCGTAGATCAAAAAACAACCCCCAATGTTTTATATCAGTCAACATTTTTATAAGGATGAACGCCAAAAGTGCAAAATCTTGATTTTTGCAATTATTTTAAATTTAATATATTTCCATTACTCATTAGACACACTTGAGGATCAAGATGAAATGTTTTTAAAAGTAATTTTTTTAAATCAAAAACTTTTGTAAGTAAAGTTTTACAAAAAGCAGTTTTTGCCATAGGCCTTTTTATGGATTTAAAGGATGAAATTTTTATTATATAAGCTTGAATTGCTCTTTGCTGACGAATTTATTGATGACTAAAACAATCTTATTGGCTAAAAAAGTTTAATACCCTTACTGTAGTAAATTTCCTATACACAATTCTTTTTATTTTTGTCTACAATAAGTTACTCAAGAAGAAAAAACACCCTAAAAGCAGTAATAAAAAAGAAACCCTGACTCTTAATACTTGTAGAAAATATGTATTTCCGGTATGAATAATTTGCAACTTGCGGATTGTGCCTCAATAGAAAAAACTGTTTATCCTCAAAAAATATAAACACATTCTGTTTTGAAAAACAAATGCATTTTTCTTATTTTTTTTTCTCTCTCTTGCTTATAGTTTTATTTTTGCACTTGGAAAAAAAAGTAAAAATAATTGATCCTTAAAAAAAAGCTTTAATGGTTTCAATTTCAGAAATGGTTTTTCCCCCGTCTGTCCACTTCTATTATTAATTAAATGAAACATGTATTCAAAAACAAATTGGATTAGTTCCTGGCTGTGTGTAACTCTTAAATATATATTTCAAACAAAAAATATGTCCGTAACATCTCGTTCCACTTAAGAATAATTGTAATATTGCATTTTTCAATTCAATCTGATGTCTTAACAACACACTCGTTTGTGAACGAACTCTTTTAATTTGAGATTCTTTTAATGTTTGAGAGGCATGTGTTAAAGACTTAATAATCAAATTATTCACAAAACTTTTAAATATCTGGGTGTTTTATAGTTGTAGTATAAATTTCTTAATATTAGAAATACACTGACGGAAAAAAATCCCTACACCAAGAAGGACTTGTGTTAGATAAACGAAATTTGGTAGACGTATTTATGCATCTGAAAGATGACATCGATTCAAATTTCGCGTTAAGTTTGGCACCAGTAGCATCACTCAGAACTTGAACAAATCAGGGCTTCTTTAAATGCATGTTATAAAGTTCGTGAGCGTTATTTGTCTGTAAAATTTGACGTATTGAGTTGATATTAGCCAAAAATGCCTTTAAGAAGATGAAGAATCCATTGTCAACACAGCTTACCGAGTTAGAACGAGGTCGTGTAATAGGGCTACAAGAAGGTGGACTTTCTTTCCGCACTATTGTAGAAAGATTTGGCCCCCAAATGTATCCACTGTGCATTATTGTTGGTAGCAGTGGTCAGGGGATGGTACTGTGCCTCAAGAAGATCGGGTTCCGGTTGGCCTCGTGGCACTACTGAGAGAGAAGACCGCCGTATTCCACGTACGGCTGTGGCGCATCGTACTGCTTCTACGGCAGAAATTCGAGCTACAGTTGGTACCACAGTGAGACATAACGAACTATTAGAAATCGGTTACTCCAAAGACAGCTTCAAGACAGATGCCCTGTAGCCTGATTCTACTGACTCCAAGCCATTGCTGTTTGCGACGCCAGTGGTGTCAAGCCAGAGCTCATTGGAGGACGGAGTGGAGATCTGTTGTGTTTTCTGATAAAATGTTCTGCCTTGGTGCCAGTGATGGCCATGTGTTGGTCAGAAGAAGGCCAGGGGAACGCTAACAATCAAACTGTCTGCAGCCTAGACACACTGGACCTACACCTAGAGTCATGGTCTGGGAAGCAATTTCATATGACAGCAGGAGCACTCTCCTGGTTATCCCAAACACACTGACTGTAAATTTGTACGTCAGTCTGGTAGATCAACCTTAAGTACTGCCATTCATGAACAACATTAAAGGTGGAGTTTTCCTACAGGATAATGTTCACCGTCACACCTCTGTTGTGACACAACGTGCTCTACAAAGTGTTGTCATGTTACCTTGGCCAGCGAGATCACCTGATCTGTCTCCAATTGAGCACGTATGGAATATCATTGGACGGCAACACTAGCAGCATCCACAGCCAGCTTTGATTGTCCCAGAATTGGTACCACAAGCATGGCATTCCATACCACAAATTGACATTCGGCACCTGTATGTCACATTGCGGGCACGCTTACATTCAAAATTATGGAGGTTATAACGGCTGTTAATGTAACAGCATTTCACGTTTGAAATACTTGAGCTTACATTTACCTGTGATTTTGCGAATTTATTCAATTAAACATGCCAATTAGACAATTGCACTGTTGCCCAAATTTCATTACTCTACAATAATTTTTTCTTGGTGTTGGGATTTTTTTCCCCGTCAGTGTATAAAGTAATTTGATGTATTTTTGACGTATATTTTTAATCAGATAGAAACTCCTGTAGAGCGAGCGCTGTCTTTGTTTTTGTTTCTTTTATTTGAACAGCATTTTGGCAATACAGCCTTTGTAGACACGGCAAGACCGTAATTGTGAGTCATTTCATTGATGGTTCCCGCTACCGAATTTTTGACACTAGAATTTGTTCAATTCAAGCTCTCGTTCGATGTTAAATGTGCGCTTTCTTTGTGTATGTGCCGAATTCACACTCTTCATAACTGAGATGACTCATTCTAATACTTATTTTTTCAAGAAAGCATTATTTTTAAAGATGCAAGCTGTAATTATTTTCATTTAACTACACAGTGAATCCCAGTGGCCCCCGCTTCTACACCACAGGTCCGAGGCTCAAACCCCGGGCTGGGAAAGGTTGACTCAGCCTTCCATCCCTTCAGTGGGTCGATAAATGAGTATCAAGCTTGCTTGTGAACTTAACACTGGTTGGTTTCGTGTTAGATTGACCACTTGATCGGAACATCTGCTCAGGGCCCAAGGTCGCGTGTACTGAGTTGGGTACAGTAGGTCTTGGCCCTCATGAGCTGTTGCGCCACTGAGTTAAGTTAACACAACACAGTAATACAATATCTTGATAAAATATCACTGTGATATAGTATTACTTGATGTAGATACAGTACTGTGTTAATATACAAGTATCTGCGATTTTTCTCTTTTGATTCTGTGAAATCATTTTAAATGTATATTCATTGCGCCATCATAACTTTTTAAATTGTTGATGATTTTTTATTTATTTTTTAATAACTTCGCACTCTAAAAAAACACAAGGGCTATTAGTGACAGACCCCTCGCAATTTTGAACTCCAGTCAAGTGATGAGGTTGACATCTGAATTGGCACCCCACTCTAAAAATTTCAACTTCACGCTTACCTGAAGGCTTGAGCCACGGCAAATTTGATGTGCATCGACCCCACCATTAGATGAGCATTAAATGTCATCCAGACTCACACATATATCTGACTCGGCCATTTTTATGCTTGTAATGTTTTCTACTTTGTTATAATTCATTATTTATGATTTTTTTAAAAAAAAAAATATTTTAATGAGAAAAATAAATTTTAATTATTTAACTAAGGAGCCACATGGAAAAGATCCATTATACCTGAATCTTGATTTATTGTACAATAAAAAAAAATTGTATGAATTCGTGAAATGCTTTGCATGGAAAACCTTTTAAGGAAATTTTTATATATATAATGTATTTTCTTCAAAATAACTTATTGATGTATTAAATTAGGTACACTGTTCACACTTTTTTTTTTCTTTCTGCATTGGTTCCAGTTACAGTTTTTTTGTGAGATATGGTCTGTATTGGTTATTTATATAATGAAATAAAAATAACCGCATTTACACTTTTCAAATCATTAGCTCCGATGGCTCAGTAATAGCATGCCCGCTTTATAAGTCTAAGGTAGCAGGTTCGACCCCAGCTGGGTGGCCGCGGTAGCCGAGTAGTATAGGTATCGGACCGTGGCTTGCCTTGTCACGAGTTCGAGCCCAGTACCACTGAAGACCCGCCGTGTAGGGCAGCGATGCACGTTAAATCTGTCGAGAGCTGAAACGTCCTCCCGTTGGTGTGGTAGTTAGGAGAGTGGGTGCCAGCTCAGGTGTCGTCCACGTCACTTGACCATGGTTCAAAATTACGTGGTCCGTCGCCAAAAAGCCCTCGTGTTGCTGAACAGTGCGACGTTAATATTCAATCAATCAATCGACCCCGGCTGGGTGGCCGTGGTAGCCTTGTGGTAAAGTTAACGGACTCGTGGCCGGCGTATCATGAGCTCAAGCCTAGTACCGCTGAAGACCCGCCGTGTAGGGTAGCGATGCACGTTAAATCTGTCGAGAGCTCAAATGTCCTCCTGTTGATGTGGCGTGGTAGTTAGGAGAGGGGAGTGCCAGCTCAGGTGTCGTCCTTGTCACTTGACCATGTTTCAAAATTACAAGGTTCGTCGTCAAAAGCCCTCGAGTAGCTAAACAGCGCGACGTTAATAATTGTTCACTCACTCGACCCCGGCTGAAGTCGATAGATTTTCTGGACACGAAAATCGTATGCACGCATGTCATATGATTGTGTGGCATGTGAAAGATCCCTTGGGTATCAATTTGGCTCTGGTACTATCGGCAATATTTAACATTCGACGAGCGCTTGAATTAAAAATTAATTCATCAACGCTACCTGGGAATGGCTTTCACATTCAAGGACTTGTGTCTGCAAAGTAAAATGCAACCCCATTGGGGGGGGGGGGACTCTTTTCAAATCACATCCTTGTTTTTGATTTTTTTTACGTCAAAAAGTGCGAAATAATTTTTAAAAATTATATATTCATCCTGAGATATGTGGACAAAGAACTCAAAATGTGTTAAAATCTTTCAATTTAGTTCAATCTTCGTAAAAAACTCATTTTGAATATTTCAATATGTAATAGTTTATTGTATAATGCGTTGTAATAGTTTATTGTATTATGTTTTGTATATTGGATGTATAGAATGTAATAGTAATGAATGTATAGATGTAAATAGTTTTTGAAAAATATTTATATAATTTTGTGTAATTATCTAATAATTAAAAATTTCACCTTTTTCTGTACATATTATTCATTGTGACTGAAAACAATTGCTCTTAATATTTATATTAGTACATAAAATAGAACTAGTGTTTTATTTGAAAATTTTTTAAAGGAGTAAAAATATGAATTTTGCTGTAATTTTTTTAAAAACTAATTGTCGAATACTTTCTTGTTGTAAGATATTTAATTAAATTATCGAAATAATCGTAAAATATTTAAGTAAGAGTCTAAAAGAAAAAAGTTTAAAATTATTAGAGTTAAAAATTATTCTTCGTAAATCTAGCCCCTGGCCACGATCCCTAGATAATTGGCTCTCTGAAACATCTGGTTTCTCTTGGTTGGTAAATTAACTAATTTATGATGAGTAGATTTAAGCTGCGTATTTCAAAAGTAAAGACGCCGATTCATGTTAAAAATTTCAACACAAACTGAATAAAAGAAATGGAGTGCCAGCTCAAGTGTCGACCGCGTCATTTGACCGTGTTTTAAAGTTATGAGTTTTATTGCTTGTGTTAAGCAGGCATTATAACGGGGCAGAAGTAAAACGTTCAAAAACGTTTAATAAACCAAAACGAAGTTAGGTAATGAGTATTACTAGGTCATGATACTATATCATCGCTTAAATCTCATCTTGTTCCAATGTGATTTTGAATCTCTAAAGAAACGTAATGATATGCCCTTTGTCATATTCTTTCTTTTAGCAATGTCTGTTTAATTTTTCTTATTCTCAAGGCTCATTCACACCAAGGCGTACAAACGTCGAGTGTGAAGCGTCTAGCCAATCAGAGACTTAATCTCACTCGAGATGAAGTCTCTGATTGGCTAGACGCTCACACACAACGTTTGACGCTGACAGCCTTGGTGTGAACTCAGCTTCAGTGTGACAAACCTCGAATAATTTGAATAAATTTAAATGTTTTTTTTAAATTTGAATACTTGATATCGCATTATAGAGGTAATTCGATCCAAAAATTGATAATTCTTTTTGGTTTTTAATTTTGCAATGGCAACAGTTTGTTTGAAGTTTATAACTGTAACTTTAAAAAATATTTTCAATGTTTACTAGATTAGATTTGAATTTGTGATTGTGAAAAGACCTTTTTTTTTTTTGTAGGATTAATCAAGTTAAAAACAAATTTGGGAAAGCTCCCCTAAATATTTTCACATCACATACAACGGTTTCGTATTGTGAAAAGGACATTTCAGTTTCAAGAACTTGTTTTTGTGGTTTGTTGCTGATTATCTAAGGAACAATTCTTTGTTTTAGGTAAATATTAAATTAAAAACTGCTCTCACAGTCTAATCTCACTGATTGTATAGTTGTAAATAATATATTAAATTTTTCATTTAGTTTCAATGCATTACTTATAATATAAAACTTTTTTTGTAGGCACGATGGCTACTGCTTACGAAGATTGGGGTTTTTTGGCCGAACTGCAAGTTAGGAATTTGAAAGATAGCTTCAAATCCTACGACTTAATTAAAAATGCTGCACAGGATATCTTGACTCAAACTTCAATTACAGAAAAGTGTAATGAGAAGCAAAAAGCAGTTTTGAATTCTAATTCGGTTGCTTTCAGCTGCAATTCACCTTCTGTAACAGAGGAAATGAATGATGCTGAAGATCCATCTTGCGAGAAATCTCTTTCACCAGCTGAAATATCTGCGATGCAAAAAGTATTAAGGTGCCACTTGCTGGAAAGTGCTCATGAGGTGGAAGTATTGCGAAGGGACGAACGATCCCCTCTTTATTCAGTGAAGTCTTTTGAGCAGTTGCAGTTGCCTCCAAACTTACTAAAAGGTGTATACGGCATGGGCTTTAATGCGCCTTCGAAAATCCAGGAAACCACTTTGCCTCTTCTGTTTGCCGATCCACCTGTGAACCTTATTGCTCAATCCCAAAGTGGAACTGGTAAAACAGCTGCTTTTGTTCTTGCCTGTTTGGGTAGAATCAGAGCTGAACTGAGGTATCCTCAAGTCTTGATTTTGTCTCCCACATACGAGTTGGCCATGCAAATAGGTCAAGTAGCTCAAAAAATGGCACAGTTCTGCAGCGGAATTGAATTCCGATTCGCTGTAAAAGGACAAAAGCTTCCCAAGGGCTATACCATAACAGAACACATTCTGATCGGTACTCCTGGAAAAGTTTTCGATTGGGGAAGGAGGTATCGCTATTTCGATTTTAATAAACTTTCCATCTTTGTACTCGACGAGGCCGATATCATGATTTCGATACAAGGTCATCATGATCAATGTGTTAGAATCCATCGAATGGCTTCGCGTAAGTGTCAGACCATTCTTTTTTCCGCAACTTATTCCGCGGAAGTGATGGAATTCGCGGAAATGATTATATCCGATCCCATAATCATTCGATTGAAACGAGAGGAAGAGACGCTGGAGAATGTTAAACAGTATTACATTGAGTGTAATTCAGCCTGTAAGAAATACTCGGCCTTGATCAATATTTATGGTGTGCTATCGATTGGTCAAGCAATTATTTTCTGCAGAACCAAACGTACGGCAGAGTGGCTAGGCAATAAGATGTCCGAAGATGGACATTCTGTTGGATATCTATCCAGTGAACTTAATATGGATGATAGGTTAGACACCTTAACACGCTTCCGTGAAGGCAAAGAAAAGGTAAATATAAAAAAAACTTTTGTGTAATTTTCTTGTCTTGAGGTTTTCATGAAATTGATGCGATGTTATGATACATATAGAATAAGTTTCAGGAATGAAAAAAAAAAATTCTATTAGAAAAAATTGTAGGGTTTACATAGCGTTACGGAAATTTCGGACTTAAGTTCTCTTTTCTGCTGTAACGGTATTGTGGTTTGAAAGACCATTGTCCTTCGCCGGCACACAAATCTCGCCAAGTTTGTTTTATACGCAACAACACACAAAAAATATTAATAAATACAGTCGAACCTCTATATTGCGAATTTTTCTATACAGCTCTTTCCTGGAACCAAGAACATTTCACGACTTCGTAAAATAACCTCCCAAAAGCGAAGTGCATTTTCTATATAACGAACTTTTCCCCTTGTGATTCAATTTTTTTTCTCCCTAAAAAGTATTTATGGACATTTCAACTTATTCTTTCTTTTAACACGTTTTATGGTGGTCATAAATTTTGGTTTTATTAGGAGCCGAACTTGCCGAGAGCAATATAATTCTGGGCGTTGCAACTCCCTCTGTCCAGTTCACTAGAAACATCGATTAAATCTCAGGATTTTTTCAAACAAAAAACTGAAACAGAATTTTAAGATTTCATGAGTAATTAAATTTAAGGACGCATGTGGAAGATTAAAATTTCTAGTTACAAAATAATGTGTGCTTAAAATTGTGTATTTTAAATTAGAAAATATATCCTTAAAAATTCGTTAATTTTAATATAAAATTATTTTCTTAATGTTGAAAATACAGTGTATTGCTTGACATTCTTTTTTCTTGTTTTCCTTGCAGTTTTTTTTTTTTTGATAGGTAATATATATATATAAAATAAATAGATATTAATTTACAAAAAAGGTGCGAATAATTAACTTTTTTCAATATATAGTGTTTATGAATTTAAAATTTGTTTTATGTGGAATTTGTTTTGTGGATTTGTTTTATGTGTTTTATTAGGGAAAAGGTCTTACTGATTATAAAAGAGACTACGAGTTGTTTTGAAAATGTGTTGGTAAAAGGTTACCAGAGGGAATATACCGTTTGGCATCAGTTTCGTTTTTGGCGACTTTATCGCTTGCACCGGCGAAACTGAAAAGTGCCAGATCATTTTTATTTGAAGGAAGGGTAAAGTATCAATAACTTTAGTGACAGAATTAGCGAAAAATTCGGTCTTCAAACATCGCAAAACTTGGCGACGAATATAGATGTCTTTGTAAAAGTTCGGAAGGTGTAAATGTAATTTTTTGCCTAAATTTTAGGTTTTCTTAGTAGTTTAAGTTTCTAGTAATAGTTTCTAGTAGTAATATCGTAGGACGAGTTTTAGTGTAAAATATAGAAATCGAGGTACTTGCGTATTATCGCTACCTATTGGCGACGTAAAATGAAACGAAGCACCTGATTGCCCATTCAGCGAGTACGACACATAGGAAATCAGTGTTGCCAACTTGGCGAGTTATTAATAGAGTTGGCGATAGTACGTAAGTACCGAAATCAAAATTCTATCTATATTATTTTGCGTAAAAGGGTTAAATAAGCATAACAACCTTATAAGTGCATGTGTATTTATTGTGATAAGTCAAAGTGGCTGCAGTAGCCAAGTGGTTATCACGAATTCGTGGCCATTATTTAAAAGTCGCAGGTTCGAGTTTTGGTATCTCTGAAGACTCATCGTGTGGAGAGGCTGCTCCATATCAATGATTGAAGTCTAAATTGGTGTTGAGTCGAAGTTTGGGAGAGTTGGCTGCTCAACACAGGTCAAAGATACGAGGTCCGTCACTAATAGCCCTCGTGTTTTATAGAGCGATGTTAATTAAAAATGAAATTAAGTTATAAGCCAAATCGGTACTTCGGATTATCGCAACAATCGCCAACTCTATTAATAACACTCCAAGTTGGCAACCCTGATTTCCTATGTGTCGTACGGGCTAAATTGATAACCTTGTACTTTTCATATAATGTCGCCAATAGGTTGCGATGATACGCAAGTACCGCCGAATCCAGTGCATCTAAATCTAGATTTATTTACTTGTCGTACTTTTATTTAAAAAAAAGGCCGTATTAGTGCAGCTTATTCAAGTGGTAAGCATTCTTCGACTATATGTTTTTACTATCCCGAAAGAGATTGTGGATTTGAAGATGGATATTCATCTGCAGTTTTTCTTGCTCTAAAATCAATTGATTTGAATGATTGTGAAAATTCTGAGTTGTATTTTACATGCTCAAAATTCTACCTCTGATGCTACTCGTACAAATTTTTAATTTCGCTTTAGATAGAAAATAAAGCTATAAATATAGAATTTAATACAGGAGAAACTTAAGCCCATTTCGAGTCGCACATAAAAATAAATAGAATATTGAGAAATTTTTCTTTGGAATTTACAGTTTGCTTTTAATTGTGAAGCTGTACCAGTATTAGGAAAATGTATAGTGAATGTACTATGCAATGAGCAACAATTTATTAGTAATACGTACATTGCTCACACAAAAATTACAATTTAATTGCGGGGCGGGATTGGTTAAATTATAATGGTAAGATTTTTTAAAATATAATAGGATCAATCGGATATCTTTAAAACAAAAATGGGTACTTACGTATTATCGCAACCTATTGGCGACATTATATGAAACGAAGCACATGGTTGCCAGTTCAGCACGTACGACACATACGAAATCCGGGTTGCCATCTAGGCGAGTTATTAATAGAGTTGGCGTTTGTTGCGATAATACGTAAGTACCCAAAATATGTTATGCAAATTTAAAAATTAAGGATTGTTGGATTATGTGTTTTCCGAAGAACTTGGCAGTTAAAATAATTATGGGGCAGATATGAATTTAAAGGAGGGTATATCGCACCAATATTTTAGTAGCCGTGGTAGCATAGTGGTTAAGGTCACGAACTCGTGGCTGGCATGTTATGAATTCGAGCCTAGTACCGCTGAAGACCCGCCATGCAAAAGGGATGGGGGATACTCGTTTAATATGTCGAGTCTTTCCGTTTATGTGGAAGTTAGGACAGCTAGATGCTGGCTGAGGTATTGTCCTCATCACTCATCCATGATTCAAAATTACGATGTCTGTCGCTAAAAGCCCGTGTAGCTTTTTAGAGCAACGTAAATATAACTTTCAAAAGTCCATTGGCGGAGTGGTACTGTACCGCGCTTCCACGCCACAGGCCAGGGGTTCAAATCCTGGGCTGGACAATGTCGACTCGGCCTTTCATCCCTTCAGTGGGTTGATAAATGAGTACCAAGCTTGCTTGGGAACTGAACACTGGGGGCTTTGCGTCAAACTGACCACTTAACCGAAACATCTGCTCATGCACCCCAGCGCTTAAGGTCACGTAAACTGAATTAGGCACAGTAGGCCTTGGCCTTTATGGGCTGTTGCGCCACTGAGCTCAGTTTCGTCCAACTTTTACTCACTCACGAGTTTTGTTACCAGTCGTTCTATCGTAAATGAGGCATATCATTTAGTACCGACTATACAAGAGATGGTTGTCATAACACACATCGCAATATTATCAATATGATTTTTTTAAAGATCATACTTATTCATTACTTTTTTCAATTCCTACTATTAGCTCGCACTGTCTATATATATTTATTTATCTTGGTGGAATTTTCAGTCGTTAATAAAATACATTTTAAAGCGCTGAATTGAGCTGAAATTTTATATACAGGATCATTTTGGATGACGATACAATAATTTAATTATAATTAATAAAAAATGAATTGATTAAAACTAATTATTTGAAGAATTACAAATACAGCCACGTTGGCGACTTAGCGACCCTTTTGGTGACTTGTGTCAAAACTTGAAAAGGTTTTTTTCTCACGTGTTAAGCATTCAGTTGGACTGAAATTAAAAGGACCATACGATACTTTAACGATAATTAAAAAAAAAACTGATGACCACTTAATGTTGTGATTCTGTCCTATGTATCTACATATTTATATTAGTTGTAACTATTTAATAAAAAGTAGCTAAAATAAAATTTTTCGTTGTTGATCTAAGTAGGAATTGACTTAAAAACTATTTTTTTTATATTACTTGTTTTTTTTTTCTCATAAGGTTTTAATCACGACCAACGTGTGCGCTCGAGGCATTGATATTGAACAGGTGACGATCGTGGTCAATTTCGACCTTCCAGTGACTGTTAAAAGGGAAGCCGACTGTGAAACGTACCTGCATCGGATTGGTCGCAGTGGACGATTTGGAAAACGCGGTATTGCCATCAACATGGTAGAAAGCGATTCAGATCTGCAAGTGCTGAAGACCATTGAGGAGCATTTTGGTAGGAAGATATTCAAACTCAATGCAGATGACGTTGATGCGCTGGAGGAATTGAATGCCTGATTTTTTTTCATTATTTGTATCTTGTGCAACATTTCGATACTTGTAGTTTCATTTTCTTGTTTTTTATGTGAAAGTATCAATATTATACTTGTAAATAATTTTTATTAATTTTTTTTTGTTTTGTTTTTGTTATCGTATCAAATAAAAATTATAAATAAAATGATTGATTTTTAACGTGTTATGAGTAGAATTTAATCATTGGTATTATTTTTCCTTGACTTTTGCTAGAATTTAAACAGTTTTAAATGAACCATTGAGGGAAAAAAAAAAAATCTGATGGATTTTTCTGCATTTTAAATTAACTAGGGTTCCCCCTAAATTCCTACTATAAGCTCACACTCTTTATACATTTATTTATCTTCGTGGAATTTTCAATCGTTAATAAAATACATTTTAAAGCGCTCCATTGAGCTGAAACTCTATATACATGATTATTTTGAATGACAGTACAGTAATTTAATTATAATTAATAAAAAATTGATTAAAACTAATTATTTAAAGAATTACAAATACAGCCACGTTGGCATCATTTTTGGCGACTTGTGTCAAAACTTGAAAAGTTTTTTTCTCACGTTTTAAAGCATTCTGAAATTTTATATACGCGATTGTTTTGGATGAGAATACGATACTTTAATGATAATTAATAAAAATTAATGACCTCTTAATGTTGTGATTTTGTCATATGTATATAAATATTTATATTAATTGTTACTATTTAATAAAAATTAGCTAAAATAAAATTCTTTGTTGATCTAAGTAGGAATTGAGACTTAATTTTTTTTCTTATATTACTTGTTTAAATATATATCATGTTCCAGAAGAAAACCACGCATTAAAAAAAAGATACGGTATGTCATGAAAAAATGATTTTGTTTCAAGATTAATATGTGGCCTAGTGGTTAAGGTCATGAACTCATCGCCGACGTCGTCGGCTCGAGTCTTAATGCCACTGAATGACCCGCCGGGAGAGGGCAGCTCAGGTGTCGTCCTCGTCACTTGACCATGGTTCAAAATTACGAGGTCAGTCGCCAAAAGCCCTTGTGTAGCTGAACAGTGTAACGTTAATATTCACTCACGCTATTTACGGTTAAAATTGAATTTCGAAGTTGTTGTTGAAAACGAAGACTGATTGCAATGATTTTGTTTGAACAGGGTTTGTGTGTGTGATTTATGTTAATATGAATCTTATAGAATGTATTTAATTTAATTGCGTATTATAATATCGCATTTTTTAGAAGTATACAAGAATGCTATTGTGTATGAGGGTGGGGGGGTGAAGGACTTCGTAATTTTGAACCACGATCACACAAGAGTAGCTAGGACGCCACTGAACTAGTACCCCACGCCACACCAACGCGAGGAGTTTGAACCTCGACAGTAATTGGAAATTTACAAAGAACAACTACAAAGAAGATGCACAAGTTGGAAAAATCGACATTGTGTATTACAGTTTAATTAAAATTTGTACATTGAGCTTTTGGGGAAGGGGGTATAATTCGGATTTTTTAAAATGCTAGGTCTTTCTTCAAGCTTCCTGCGTAGTTGCTTCGGAGGTTCCTGCTGTTGTTTCTTCGGAGGTTCCGGTAGTTGTTTCTTCGGAAGGTTTTTGTGTACTTGCTTCTGTTGTCACCATATCTGAAAGAGGTTAAAATAATACATGTTGGGGTTTTTTTAATGCAAAAGTTTGATTTTTTTTTATAATTGCCCGGTGTTCAGACATTAGAAATGAATGCATAAAATAAAATTTTAATTTCGACCAATGCATTTACAAGTTGGTATTATATTCCTACATGTAATGTTTTCTAATTGGTGCTCTTATACATACAGTGGAATGGAAATTGAATTAATGCTTTACTTCTAATATTTTAATAGTTAGTGGTTGTTAGATTTAAGATAACCGACTACGTTCGGAACCGTGCTTTTAAAAAAGCGCATAAATAGATAATTTTCATAATATTTAGTACCACTTAGATTAGAGAATACATGTATAAAATTGTTTTATGGACATTTTGACAAAAAAAAATGTTTAAATGCAATATTTTGGCAAAAAAGTAACTTAGAAGAACCTTTTTTCTGAATGTTCTCCTTTTATAAAAAATGCTTCTAAAATAATTTTGGGGGTTATAAAAGTTATGAGACTTCTCAAAAAGAGTCCCAAACTATTTTTTTGAAAAATTCTCATTATTTTCAGAGTTATAATCAACTGAAATAATTATCGGCGTTTTTCTTTTCCCCCCTCTGTTGTCGTAAAACATGGTAAACCCCTTCATTTATATATTTAAAAAAAATTTTAGTTGACCTCTGTGACAGAGGTTAGAATATACAAGAAAATATTTTCAATCGAAGCATTTTTTTTAAAAAGAACATTTTGAAAATGGGTCATTCTATGTTCATTTTTTGTCAAAATATTGTACTTAAATAATTTTTTATTGTAATAATACTCTTAAAACAATTTTATATATATTTTCTAATCTAAGTGACACTAAATATCATAAGTATTATCCAGTTATAGGCTTTTGCAAAATCATGGTTCCGCGAACGTAGTCGGATACCTTAAATAATAGATGAATTTTTCAAGAAACCTTGTTTTTAGGAAACATTTATAGAACTCAGTGCGGACTGAAATGGTGAGAATCGATCTACCGTTAAGTCCCGAGGACGACAGCTCAGAGCTGGCATTTCTTTTTTTTTCATACTACATAAAAGAACTTTAAGGCTTAATTTTTGATAAGTCTGTATTTAGCCCACACAATTCTGATTGCCGCTAGTCTTCAAGCTCGCGTCCATGATTGGTAGGAATCCATGACTAACCCTCCGTTAGGCGCCCAAATCTCTCAAATGCGTAATAAAAATAGTTTTGGAGCTACGTCCGCACGGTGGGCTGGAGTGTGCCCCTCTTTCTTCTATCTGCCTCTTTCATCACTTATTACCCTAGGACTCAGTGCCAAGTTAGAGGGTGATTTCTTCATATGTCGGTTGGCAGTGGCCATTGAATCTTGTAGTTTTCAGTTTTACACGAAAATAGTTCGAAACGGGTATTTTTTATCCTTTGTATGTGTGTGTGATAAGGTTTTTGAAGTTATACTTCTTTTGGGGCGTTAGAGAAATAGCATGGGTAGAATTTCACAATGCGCGCACACTGTCACGAAGGTGCGAAAATCCTTTGTCTAGAAATATACAGAACGGGACATAAATCATTCCCGCCTTCAGAAATTCTCAGAAAATATTTCTTCAGCACTTCCCTGAAGAAGGGGACACCTGTTTTTGAACCGGAGACCTCTCGACCTGCAGCTGAATGCTCTAACACTGAGAGTTGTACACCCGCGTCAGTGAACCTTTGCTTTGTGTTCTGTAGGAACGGATACAAAAATGCTTTGTCTAGAAATATGCAGAACGGGACAAATCATTCTCGCCTTCGAAATTCTCAGAAAAATATTTCTCTTCACTTCCCTGAAGAAGGGGACACCCGGGTTTGAACCGGAGACCTCTCGATCTGCAGCCGAATGCTCTACCACTGAGCTGTACACCCGCGTCAGTGAACCTTTGCTTTGTGTTCTGTAGGAACGTATACGAAAATGCTTTGTCTAGAAATATACAGAATGGGACAGATCATTCCCGCCTTCAAAATCCTCCAAAAAGAATTTCTCTTCACTTCTCTGAAGAAGAGTCCCGGGAACCACTCGATCTGCAGTCGAATGCTCTACCACTGAGCTATACCCCGCGTCAGCGAACCTTCGCCCCAACTTTCCGTAGGAACGGATACAAAAATGCTTTGTCTAGAAATATGCAGAACGGGAAGGATCATTCCCACCTTCGACCCCCTCTATTGGTCCTATTGTCCCTGTGCGGGGGTGTTTAAATTTATTTAAATCGTGATTATCTCAGGTTTGGCTGGTCCGATTGATTGAAGGTTAGTATCGTTCAACTCTGTTTGTGACTGCCTTTCGTCCTTGGCCCAGCTTGCCCTGCAAAAGATTTTTAGAAAGATTTTAATCTTGTTACGCCAAAGAAGTATAACTTCTTAAGTGCGTATATAAGTACACAAATACTTTTTTTTTTGCTGGGAGTGGAGATGCATCTGATAGATGCCGCGTGCCTACCAATGACTCTATTTTATTCAATCTTCAATGTAGGATTGAATAAAATTGGAATAAACTCCCAAGGTGTGGGAACAAGAATCACTCAGATCTTCGCTCACTTATCTTGGAAAAATAGGTAACGAACTTTTGAAAGAGCACCTGCGAAGCCGTTCAGAGTGTAACATTAAAACGACTCGTATAATTTGACTTAGGATTGAAGAAATATCTGATATGCAACACTCCATTCAGGACGAAAAACCTAGTGAAAAGCATCACCAGGAACTTGAAAGAGAAGGTAGGCCGTGGGTGGCCTAGTGGTTAGAGCTCCGGACCGGAAGGCTTGGGTTCGATGCCCATTACCGCCAAATACCCTCCGAGGTACACGCGGGCACGTGCTCGTTAAATCAGTGGGTCGAAGTCTTGTGGGCTGAATCACGAGTGCGGAAACTGGAGAAAATTTCCTCAATTCAGTTTCATGCCTAAATTGTGGAGATAGGATTGGTGTCGCCATCTATCGTTCCTTCGAGGCCCTACTCCGAGCTAAATCGTACTGTCACCTGTATGGTGCTCAAGGCTAAAGCCAACGACAGGCGTACTTCTAGTTCATTGCCACGATGAATTTCGTGGGCTTCGATCTGACTATGTCAGGCAGGTGGCATGGGCAACAACAACAAAGAGAAGGTACTGTTCCCTCACATCAGGACGCCAAGAAAAGATTATTAAAAAAATTTTTACGTATTATACGAAAAATCCATGTGCCTTGATTTGTGAAGACTGCAACAAGGCATCTTAAAATGCAAGTATTGGTGACACGGCTATGAATAACCATTATCTTTTTGATGTTTTTTCGTATAAAGTTTTTTAATTTCTGATTGTATTTTAAATATTATTTTATGTCAAATATATTCTAATGTTATATCTCACCAATAAAAAAATTAAATCATCTTCAAACATAAGGATGAGAGATGCCGTGCGCCTATGGATGGAACTTCTTGAAGTGCGCCTAGTGGAGGGCTAAATTTAGTTTAAACAACGATTTCAAAAATATGAAACAATAGAATTTCACGCCTTGCTTTTTTAATTCTCGCCAATCCTGGGATCTGATATTTCATTTTTTCAGATAGATATCTATTCATCCTCGCTTAGCTCAGTGTACATTATTTTCAAACGATTACAATATTTTCATTGTTTCATCATTATCTTTCTAGCAGATTATGAAGGTCGAATCAAAATTTAAGATGCTTAAAAATATTAAAAGAAATCAAGTACTCACGAATTTTCAATAAATAAAAAAAATCACTAAAATAAATTATTTTAAGAATTAAGTATTGTTATAAAATTATGGACAATGGATATTTAAAATCAAAACAATAATCGAACTAAAAATACTTGGAAAACAAATTAATTAGTATTTTAGCTTTTTCATGGAATTCAAAATGACCGGCTGTTTGGGGACCTTGATTGCAAATTTAAAATTCATTTTAACGGTGGCAAAAACTCTGTTGTTTGTTAAATATGTATATAGTTCTGATTTTAATTTTATTTAAATATATATGTGAAGTGGACGGCGCTACTGCAAGCCCCCTTGCATCCCCCTCCCAGGTGGCTTCGAAAGGAAATAAGGGGGCAATGACTCGGACGGAAGAGGTAGCAAGAGAAGGGATTGAGAATGCAAGAGAGGCAGAGCAGTAGCCACTCTTAAAAAATAATGAAAGCCAATTAGGCAAGGACGAGCGTTTAAAGGTTTCACTACATTCATTAATTGTTATTCTTTATTTTATTTATTCTTGTTTTAAAAATAAACAATTATTCTGTCAAAACAGTTTACGAATTCATCCCAGTAACAACATAACACACACACATATATATGTATATATATATATGTTTCCTACACTCCTCACTTAACTGTAACTGAGTGCGCCATACTTTCCCGCCTTCCTACCATCAACTGAAACTTTTGAACCCCATACCAGGACAATTCTGTAAACAGAAAGCGCAACGGACAGACGCAAGTTCTTTGTGTGTGTGTCCGCAGCACCTTCAAAGGAGTAATTTTCATTTAAGGTATCCGACTACGTTCGGAACCGTGATTTTAAAAAAGCGCATAAATGGATAATTGTCATGATATTTAGTGTCACTTAGGTTAGAATACATGTCTAAAATTGTTTTATATAAGGACATTTTGACAAAAAAAATTATTTAAATACAATATTTCGGCAAAAAATTAACTTAGAACAATCTTTTTTCCAAATGTTCTCCTATTGTGAAAAATGCTTCTATTATAATAATATTTTGCCTGTATATAGCTCAGACCTCTGAACAGAGGCTCAACTAGAATTTTTGAAATATATTACTTAGAAGTGGGTTTATCCATATTTTACGACAGCAGAGGGAAGCAATTGTATAAGAAAAAGCATATGTTATTTAAATTGGTGGTAACTCTGCAAATAATGTGAATGTTTCAAAATTCTAGTTGAGAACTATGAAAAAGATCTGAGCCTCTCTGAGCAAAATATTATTACTATAATAAACATTTTCTAAAACATTTGGAAAAAGAACATTAAGTTAATTTTTACTTAAACTCAACTAGCCATTTAAACTATAATTTTTGTCCAAAATAATGTCAAATCACAAAACCGACATACATGTATTCTGTCTAAGTGACACTAAATATCATGACAATTATCCATTTATACGCTTTTAAATCACGGTCAGGCTGTCAGTCGAAACCTATAACAACTGTTCTACTTTTTAAGTGTAAACTTTAACTGTAAATATACTTATTTTCTTACCAGTATATATAACATATGTACTATCTTCTCCATCTCTAGCTGTCATTCGAATTCAACCAACGGCACCAATATATATATATATATATATATATATATATAACTATATATACATATATATAAATATATATATATATAAATATATATATATAATATGCAACTCTTATTAATTTTTATTTCCATTCTTTTATACTTTTTGTTAAGTGTTTACATTTCAGCCCTTTACTTGATTTAAATCTGTATTAGGGTATAGGATCTGGCAATAACTTATTTATTGCACTCAGATTTAGCGCGGGCTTTGCATTTGTAAGTGCAATTTTTAGGTAAGTTACCTCTATCTTATAATGGATTTAGATATTCCTATCCATTATTTCCTATTGGTTTTTGCTCAGTGTTATTTACAAAAAAAGGGGGAAAGTTGGCTGGCCAAAAAACATGTTCAACCCCACTTTTACATAAATTATTTTATATAATAGCTGTCCTAAGTCAGTAATGTTTATAACACTGCAGCATCCATTTTATAATTTTTAATCTCGATTACTCATATGTCCTTCATTGTGCGATTTTCCTACTGTCTATGTGTTTTTCGAATGTTATTGTTTGGATGTTATCTCTTGTTTGTAGAGAATTAGCCTATATATATATATCATTTCTATACTCGGAGCTTTCAATGAAAAACAAATTCTGACGTAGACAGTTACTAAACACTAATGAGGATTAATCTGGTCCCCATGTCAATGAAATAAATTCATATCCAAAATTAAGGTGATCAACATAAAGTCTGTGAAAACCTATAAACTATTCACTGTGTTGCCACGAACTTTAGTACCTCATCCTTATAGCGCTGTGCGTTGACAATACTCGCATAGAAGACATGCATTTTGTACAACTGTCCAACATTATGCCGCCCCAGACAAGGATTCCTGATACATAGGGGGAGAAAGGCGAGGTCCATTTACTTCCCAAATGAAGACTCGACGAGAATCATTCTGTCTGGTGAATCTCGACTCGTCGCTGAAAAGAACACGCCCCGGTTATTGTGGTATCCACGATTGATCCTTCCGGCTGCCGATGTTTCCTATTGTATGTAAACAAAGGAACACACACTACGAAACGCCAGGCGTAAAGTGCATACATGCATAAAATTGTTTTAAGGACATTTTGACAAAAAAAAATTATTTAAATACAATATTTTGGCAAGAAATGAACTTAGAATAATCTTTTTTCAAAATGTTCTCCTTTTGTGTAAAATGCTTCTATTATAATAATCTTTTGCCTGTATATAGCTCAAACCTCTCTACAGAGGCTCAAATAGAATTTTTGAAAAATTCACATTATTTTCAGAGTTACCACCAATTTAAATAATTATTGGCGTTTTTTCTTAAAATTGCTCCCCTCTGTTGTCGTAAAATATGAATAAACCTGCTTCTAAGTTATATATTTAAAAAATTCTAGTTGAGCCTCTGTAGAGAGGTCAGCTATAGACAGGCAAAATATTATTATAATAGAAGCATTTTTCACAAAAGGAGAACATTTTGAAAAAAAGATTATTCCAAGTTCATTTTTTGCCAAAATATTGTATTTAAATAAATTTTTTGTCA
>BMAV01020736.1:162695-173030 GCA_019973955.1 Trichonephila inaurata madagascariensis
CCCCCCCCAAAAAAAAAGATCACATTCGCGCGTCTACGTGAAAAATGGTGGCATTGGGGAGCGAAATAACGTAACTTTTAATCGGCAGTTAAGGGATTATTTGCAAACCGTACAAAAATTAACAAGATAAGTATTAATAGAAGTCTATGGGGCCAATGGTAATTATCAGAGACTTATTCTTAACTTAGTATTGTTAAACAAATTACAAAATACATTGTACAATACTGATATATTTATAAGTGTATTATAAGTAAATATGTATTTTTCATTTTTTATTACGCCAGAATGTATTTTGTTTGCTTACTTTCAGTAAATTAATAATTTTTTAAAATAATCTTTTGTTTTCGACTTTTCAACATGCTCGTGCCCTCCTCGTAGAGTTATCACGCCCCTCTAGGGGGGCGCGCCCCACAGTTTGAGAAACGCTGCCTTACATTGTTCTTAATTTAGAGTGCATCCAAACTGTATACTTCTTAATGAATCACCCTACGTATAAATAAAATAGACTCCTTATAATCCGATAAGTTATTGTGTTATTATTTTAGTTTTATTGATCCCTCTCACTCTTGAAGTGTCCAGAAAATTCATTCCTCAAGCTAATTGTTTATCACTTTTTTTTTTTTTTTTGCTCTTTAAATCGATTCTCTGATACTTCGGGTTCGTGTCGTTTTCCTCGTGACTTTCATAAGCACCTGTTCATTGAATATTTGTTTTTCCCTATTTGCCCACGTTTGGAATTTTTTTTTCTTCTTTTTTTTTTGTACATCGTTCTAGATCAGACGTAAAACATGACAATTTTCAATGCACGGGTTCCTGTTTATATTGTTTCATTCTGTTTTCGTCTAATAGCATAACCCTTCAAGTCATTCATTTCGAACTTAAAATACTTCAAATGGCGATGATTATCATAAACAATTTAAGTTTTATAATAGTAAATCCATGTACATGACATATTTCAAAGAGAAAAATTTATTAGAATTATTTATTAAAATTTATTATTTATTAGTTTCTTTTCAAAAAAAACTATTTCTAGGATTGCATATAAGCTTGTTAGCTTTCTAAAGCACTTGCCAACATTCATTTCTATCATGCATACATTTTTATATAATGTTTAATTTCTCATACATAATGTCTTATTTTCGCTTATTTAAATGAGATTAATATTAGAAATAAGCAATGCACACTTCACTGTAATATGTCGTGGAAATTTAGAATAAGTATAACGTTATATTACACACACACACACACAAAATACTTATGTTTTTAAAGTAATAAACAAAAGAACACTTACCGTAATCATTATTATAAATATCATAATAATGACTATGACCATAATGGCCGTAATGATAATGATGATGATGGAAAGGACTTGGAAGGAACAGTGGCATATATCCAAACCTCGGCCTGAACAGCTTGGGAGCTTTTTTTGCTGCCATATACGGAAGTATGGTATACATTGCTGCTTTACTTCCATGCTTACCCATGAATCCTCCTCCCACTCCGCCCATACCTCCCATTCCGCCCATGCCTCCCATTCCACCCATACCACCAGCAGCATAGGGGCTTGGTTGGGATCCAAAATACTTATTCTTCTTATTTTTGTGAGATCCCATAGACATTAAAGAACCTATAAATCCTTTCTTCTTTTCTGGCTTCGAGTACATGTTGGCTCCTGTAGGCAACCCTCCGTAATTCATGTAAGCAGGTGCTGGTCTGCCAGACTGTGGACTCCACACATTGCTTCCTAGAGAATTAGCTGGGTATGAAGTGTACGTTTGTCTCGGGTAGTTAGCACCAGGAATGCCGCCTGGCTGTTGAAAGGTACCTTGTTGTCTTGGATAGTTTGCTCCTGACACACCTCCTGGTTGAGGATAATTTGAACCTGGTACACCACCTTGTTGAGGATAATTTGAACCTGGCATTCCTGGTTGTCTTGGATAACTGGCTCCTGGAATTCCACCTTGTTGAGGATAATTTGAACCTGGCATTCCTGGCTGTCTTGGATAACTGGCTCCAGGAACACCTCCTGAAGGACTATAAGGTGGAGGTGCGTCCCCAAAAGTAGGTGGCCTGGCAGGAGAACCTGTAACATCAATATAATCCATATTGGTACAAAATAACGATATTAAAATGAAGGGCATACGAGAAAAGCAGAGACCTTGAGAAAGACACTAATTATATTATGTTTATATTTTTACTAAATTGTTAATGTATTGATCGAATAATGACATATATTATTATTAACTTGACATAAAGTGCAGAGTTAATTATCTCGTTCAAGCATGATTTACAAATAGGGGAGTGACATGAATACCCCATCGATATATTCCGAATTATTTTTATATATAGAAATACCGTGCCACTGTGTTTGTCCGCGATGAACTCCAAAACTACTCAACCGATCTTAATATAATATTGCATATTGCGTGTCATTTCTTCCAACTTGGGATACTCTTTATCTCAATTAATAACGTCGATATTTCTTTATTCTTGGAAATGCGAACGAATCCGGGAAACTGGAAAAGTCGCAAATTGTCGCAATGTGCACGTGTCGACGGAAGCAGATTTTGTAAACCAAAGTGCACGAAAAGTGAGAGTCCTGCGTATTTCGGGGCGTGGAATCCGAATTTCGAATAGGTTTCCAAAAATATCCGTAACTTTGCCGGATAATGCCGGATGACCGTATTTTAGACACACCGTGTCAGAGGCTCGCCTTAAACGCCTTGGAGCGTAAAAACTTGGTCACTGGCGTATTTCGAGACGGGCAAACTGAATCTGATATTCGATGCGAGAAATTCCTGTAACTTTGCTAGATAATTCTAGACGACCGTCTTCAACGTACACCGTGGCAAGGGCTTACCCTCATAGTCTTGATGTTTGAAAAGTGCGTTTCTGGTGTCTGAAATTTGAAATCAGATTTTAGAAATTCTGGCAACTTTGCCAGATTTTATCCGAATAAAAGGTGGAATAGCTTCGCGTTCGAGTCCCGTATCCGAATTTTCATTCCCTCTAGCTTGCACGCGCTGGGGTGCCGAAAATCAGTCCCGGGTGCGGTTCGGAGTGGGGATTGAGAATCTGAAATCGGATTTTAGGAGTTCCGGTAACTTTGCCGGACGACTGTAATATAATATTGAAAATTGATAAAGATCAACATTATTTACCTCATTTACAAAATTAAATCTTCATATGTTGTTACTTAAACAATTTTGCAAGTAATTCGTGTATTACACTATACTCAAGTAGGAGATGATTAAAATACAAAATTAAAAATATTATGTTGTTTTATGCTTAATTTCAACTTTCCGATTTTATAAGCGAAAATTAATTCAAATGTAATTAATAGTTTAGAATAATGTTAAATCAACGCATTACAACAAAGCCATATCAACGCGTGACCTGGTCAGCTAGGATTTCTATAAATTTGAAAACTTTTATGAACAACACGCACTTTCACAAGTGTCAGAAATATTGCTGTTATTTAAATCTAGATTTTTATATTATGTAAATGGACAAAAATGCTTTAACTGAGAATAAAAATTATATCGAAATATAATGAAGAATAATAAATAATATTAGATGCAATCCGTTTGTTGTCCTTCGAGAGATGTGTACGACGTAATAAAGGAATGAATCTTTTATAAACTAAACTGAACCTTTTATCTGAGTTAATCAAAGATCAGGCAGGGAGATTAAAAACCCAACTATAATTTATTATTTAACTATAGTTTTTTTTTGGGGTATATTATTAAAAATTTGGGCTTTAAATTCAGTGTTCAATTTGTACAATTGGAGAATTTTGCTGATTTTTTCATTATTCTTTATACTAAAATTTTTATCTACGTATTGGATACGTTTAAGGACATCACTAGCAATCGACATCAGAACTTAAAAAATCAACAAATGAGATGAAACTCAAAAAAGCAACTATTCAATACAACAATTATTCATATATTTTACTATATGTGGAAAATCATCTTTGACACTGAGAATGAGTGTACCAATCCTCTGGAATCTGAATCTCAATCTTTTTCCAGAAAAACAAAACGTTGATTCAGTTAGGTAATACTGAAAGATTCTCATATCTACTTAAAGCGGCATTCCAGACTACTCTATCAGAGAGAGATCCAAAAAAAAAACCCATTCTTTTAAGTTATCTTGATCGCGAAACACGTTATACATTTATCTTAACACTTTCATCGCGAGGGACTAGATAACTCGTCTTTCTGGATCCACAAATAAACTATTATAGTTAGAATTATTATTTTTTTATTGCAATTGATTATTATTTTTCAAAGTAAAATAAACAAGTTTTAAAGGAATCTGTATTTTGTTTCAATTTTAGCGCTGCGGAAAACGGCGCAGACTCTTAGCGCAGAGGGTGGAACAAAGGCGCACCATTTTCGCGATGAAAGTGTTAGGAGAAATCTTTTTTTTTCTTAAAAAAATTCATATGCGTGACTCTGGTTGAGTGACGCATACAGTGTGTTCAGTTCCATCAACGTTATCGGCTTAGTTTTCTTTTACCCCTTGTCTTTCTTCTCTTTTTAGATCCAACACTGTGTGTGTGTTTCATTCTTTTCAAAGGTAAGTAAGTATACGAATCCCTGATGAGCGTTTGCAGATGACATTATTACTCCCATCAACATAGCTTAATTTTCTCAGAAAGACAACATACTTGATTTCATGTGCTCTACCTAATAAACTTCACCAACAGAAAATCACTATACTCTTTAATATCTCATTTACGCATTTAGTACCAGGTATTAAATTGTTCTCTTACACATAATATGCTATCTGTTTTTTACTGTCCCCAGGGGCTTACTCTCTTCAGGTAAATATAACTACGAGATGCTCGAATTACAACCCCAAAGATGTCCGAGTGATCTTATCCCTGTCTCACAAAGTTTGTAATCTAACTAACTCGAATAAACCGCACCACCTCTGAACAGACTTTGAATCACCCTTCCCCTTTTCCTTTTTTCTTCACTTGCAGAGTTTGTTTGAATCCCAGATACACGTTGTTTATCATAAATTAATGTGCATTTAGCACAGTTTGGGAAAATAGAGCCATTGTGACCATAAAATCTCACAATTAGCCATTGTTCCCTTAACAAGTGATATCGCGGTATTTATCAAAGATTGAGCTTGACTTTGATGAGGATTACAAACGATTGAGCTTGGACTTTGACTAAATCACAGGCTAAACAGCTAGCCCATCTTTGAGCAAAAAGTTTGTAGATATACCTTTGGTGTTGTGAATGAAAATGGATTGTGAAAACAACGACGTAATTCTGAGTTATATATATATATATATATAAAGAAAAAAAGCTATTTAAAGAGACAGATGTCATTAAATTCATCAAGATTGATCGTTTGAGGTTTGCGGGCGACATCTGCCATATGGACCCCTCATACTCGACGTTCAGAATTTCCAATAACAAAAAACCTATTGGAACCAGAACTAAAGGCAGAGCCCAAATTGAGATGGGCTGATTGTGTGGAGGGCAGTTTTAGAGTTTTAAGAGTAACTAATTGGAGAACTGTTGCTAAGCAGAAATCGGAATGGCAGAGGGTTCTTGAGAAGACCTTCGCCCACCTAAGGCTTTTGTATCAATAGAAGAAGAAGAAAAATTGAGCTGGATGGGGGAATGGACTGACTAACAATTATAGAAATAACAATAAAATATAAGAAATTCCTGTTGAAATTCATCAAAATTATATTGCATTTATAAGATTTTACTTTCATTTATCACGAGATTACGGATCTAATTGAATGATTTCATGTCATGTTCGAAGCATATTTTAATCAATTCATGTGTAAATTCAATGAATTCTTAAAAATTTTGTCTTTCACATTCCAACGTAACCTTTAAACAGGAACATCTAAAGGTATGGGCCAACTGGATCTCGGCCTTGATAAGGAAGAGTCTCGCCTCGTTCTCGACTTGACCTCAGTAAAATCATGATTCGAATAGTTTTAAGCGTCAAATGTTCTTCTCTGACATATTCTCCAAAAAATTTGTGTGTGTGGGGGGGGCTTTTAAACTTTATGCAATCTAGCAACAATGACAAGATTGCATTATTGTGGCACATATCCGTTGTATATATATATATATATATATACATATATAGGTCTACCACCACACATCATCATTATTCATTTAGTCGAAAAGCGATTGTCGGTTGTTCCTATGTTTGTGAGATTGGGAGCCACGTACATTTATTTGTTACAGGTTACCATTTGAATGAGTATTTGACAACGCACATACTCTGTCTACTGAAAAGGGTCGCAAGTAAGGCCTATTTTTGCATATGGAACCTGGGTCTTAAGAAATTTTAAGATGCCTTGAATTTTAAGATGGGCCTTGAATGCATGTGATAATTTTTGTTTTTTTACCATACTCTGATTTCTAAAGACCTTATCGCACACGCATGTCGGAACAACTCGAGTCACTTTCGAACGACTGTTTCGAGCAGCTGTGAGGGTAAAGAGTCGCTTCAAACAAAACGATATGCTCTGACATTATCCGTGCCCTATCTTCACACTGAAAAATTACTCTTCGATTTTTCTGCTTCGGGAAACGAACATCCGATATTATTTCTTTTATTCCGCTCGTGCTTTGGTTGATGGTCGTAAGCAAAAATGGAACGTCATTCTGTTTAAAATATTATGCGTCATTTCTGATACGTGTGACAAAACCGAGGCTGCCATCTTGTTTGACGTAGGGAGACGAAGAACCCCATTGGCTGGAATTTCAAATAATTCTTTCAGCTTACTTAGACAAAGTTGTTCGAAGCCGTTGCTATAGCAACTGGATAGAAATTGCTCAAAAAGGTTGCTTTAAAGAAAAAACTGGTCTAAATATGTAAACGTGTGATAAAGCCTTAAGTGTTCGTCATCCGGTCACCCATCCGGTATAATGGTTAGCGACGCTGACTTCTGTGTCGTTGGGCCTGGGTTCGAATCTCGGTGAGTTGAGTTGAGTTGAGTTTGGTGTTTTATGGCGCAAGAGCCAGTTTTGGCTATACTGCGCCAAACATTCATAGGTCTGTGGTCTGGACGGGAAAAGAAGAAATTGGATGACAAGATGGAGGGTCGAAAATAGAGAAGGATCACTGGGGTACCCCGGGGTCGTGACACCCGTGTTTACAAAAGATAGTAAACCCCTTGGAAAAAGGAAAAGATCACTAGGGTACCTCGGGATTGTGACACCCGTACCCACCTAAAGAAGGTGAGCCTCCTGAGGGGGAAACTACAGTAAATCATAATGCGGTAGATAAAGGGTTAACGAGCACGTACACCGTGTGTACTCGGAGGGTGTTTGGTGGCATCGGGCATCGTACCCGATCCTTCCGGTCTAGAGTCCGATGCTCTAACCACTAGGCTACCCATGGCCCTCGAATCTCGGTGAAGGCATGGAGTATAGTGCCTTCGTGGCATGGGGGAACTTTAAGTCCTCTCGTGAGGTTGGTGGAAGGGGAAGAGAGGTGGGAGGACTCTGACCACCACCCAGGGTGTTCTCCCTCAAAATTGGGGGGAATGAGCTAAATCATTCTATCACCTGCATGGTGTTTAAAGCTACGGCTAACGACAGGCGTCATTTAGCCCTTTACCATGAGGAATTTCGTAGGACTTGATCTGGCCTTTGCCATTAGTAACAACAACAATAACATAACAACAGTGCTCGTCATTGCTATAAACATGTTTAACTTTTTATTTCACCAAAACAATGTAAATTCTAAAGACGAAATGTGTCGAATCAAAATTGAATTTAATGCTAATCGCTATCTAATTCAATTTTTTCCCCTTAATAAGATTTTAATTTTTTAGATGAATCGTACACTTACCTGGACTGTAAGGGGGAGGAGCTCCTTGGTTTGTTCCACTGGGACTGTAAGGGGGAGGACGTTCTCTTGGAGAGTAAGGAGGTGGCTGTTGGTTGACTGAAGGGTTCGATTCTCTGTAATTGGGATTGTAAGCGGGTTGCCGAACTTCTGGAGCTGAGGGTGCTGGTGGTCTTTTTGGCGGTGGGGCAGGAGGTGGAGGTCTGGGAGCCGGCGCTGGAGGTCTTGGGGGAGGTGCTGGAGGAGACCTGTCTCTACTTCTGTCTATTGTAGAACCTCTGGAGGAAGATGTTCTAGAGGAACTGCTGGAAGAACCTCTAGAAGAACCACGACTGCCTCCTCCTCTGCTTCCACCACCACCTCTTCTCGCATTCCTAAGGTGGAAAATAAGTGTTCTAAATGGTCACATAGATTTAGAATTACAGTTGCCTTTGAGTAGTGTTAGAGAAAAGTCCGCGAATCGGTAAAGAAAAAAAGAATGCTTTTGTTTTAATTGAAATGAAGCTAGAGAATGCAAATAAAAAAAAAGTAATTTCTTTTTATATACGATATTTATTTGTATTCTAGCAAATCCATGCTTTTTTTTTTTCTATATATAAGTTTAATATTTCGTTCTTAATTGCTGATATAAGAAAAGTGTTAAAATTTTAAGAACTTAATGGGTGTATGTCTTGTCAGGGGCAGCTCTAGCAGATTTGCCGCCCAAGACAAAAATTGAAGATTGCCGCTCCTATCTTCAAAACAAACAGTTATAATTAAAAAAGATAAATTGTTCAGACAATACACACCTATAAAACTTGAATAATTCTTGCAAACAAATAGGCGACATAACAATATATATACTATTATAAGTCTTAAAGGATAGAAAATAATTCGAAATTAAGGATATAATTACATGTTATTAATTAAAGTGAGTAAAATGTAAGAGAAGGAATCACCTATTTCACCAAGCCAATTTCTTCGAAAAAGAGTCTACTGAGGGTGTTGATCACAAGCATTTATTTTAACCTATAGACACTACACTCATTACTAAAATAAAATATCTCCTGCGCCTCTCTATCTACCAAAAACTCTTATTATCCCTGTCACCTTTTGGTTAGATGAACACCGGAAATCGTATGGGGGAAAACAATCTTCATTGTGAGCCCACACCGGCATGGAGAGAGAGTTTGTGATACCGCCCCCATTGGTGAGCGTATCTTTGATTGTCAGCGTGAGCTAGAGGTGTAAGGTTTGCAAAAGGAATAGACATTTTTGATTCTTAATATGACTTTATTAAGAATGGAACTTAAATGTCTAACAGTTTAGATAGTATTGATTAAGCGAGAATCTATAATGAACAAACACACAGTAATGGTTAAACCGAATCGCGTAACTTAGACCACTATAATTATTTAATTTGCCTACTCTCACTTCTAATAATATTACAAGTTCTAATATCAAATAATCATTCCTACCTTAATGCAAATTTAGATTCAATCTTTATGAGGAAACGTCCGGGCGCGCGTACAATGGTATGCATCTTGTTTTAATGGCTTGTTTTCCAGGTAACTTCACGATTGACTGTCAATTCACCCTTGTCTCTTTCACACATACCATGCCCCAAAATTGCCATTTCACTTACTGGAAATTCTGTTATTTAAAAGCTATCTTATTTGTATTTCTTTTTCACATTTCGTTTCTTGGGTTTTGGTTGGAAAAGAGTTGCCATTAATCTTGGTCACCAAAGAACCCAGAGGTTATGTTAAAGAAAAGACGCGTGAGCCCGTCACAAGTTACTAGTGAATAATATCAAATTTCATGATTTAACATATACTCCTACCTCGAACCCTTCAAGTTTCATCATAAAAGAAAATTGACATTAAACATACAATGTACAAAATAAGGAAATAAGATACATAAAATGAAATATCAAATTTTTTGTAACAAAAAAAAATATATTTTTTTCAAATTCGATTCAAATGCCGCCCTTAAAATTTGCCCCTGGTCTTGTAATAATATTAAAGGTATTTTTAAGCTCTGCAAAACAGGAGTTTCGAGTGTGTTCTTTTTCTCTTCCGTTTGGCAAAATTAGTTTTAGATGTTGGCTTCAATAATTGTGAGTCTCTCGTTCTTCTCTCCTCTAAATCCTTTCCCCGAAAAGATATGTTACGATTTTATGTCTCGTTAATCGTTGAAATCGTTTGTATTGACCCCAGATTATTCCTTTAGGAAACATTCAAAGAAAAAGAGGTGACCACGGTAGCCTAAAATAATGGGCATGAGTTCACGCCCTGGTACCACTGAAGACCGGCCATGCAGAGGAACTGATGCACATTAAATCTGTCCCCTGCAAGCCTTGGTCAAAATCCCCTGTTGGCGTGGTGTGTTAGTCTTAAGAGAGGGTGCTAGCTCAGTTGTCGTCCTCGTCACTTGGCCGAGGCTGAAAATTATGAAGTCCTTCTCCAGTAGCCCTCGTGTAACATCAAGGCGCGACCTTAAGAAACACTC
>BMAV01020737.1:0-13811 GCA_019973955.1 Trichonephila inaurata madagascariensis
TTCAAGGACGACGTCCTATTACCCGGATATATTGCTATTGATAACGCAATTCAAGTCAGGGGTCGGAAAAACCATTACCGAGATAGTGAAAGTGAAAGACAGTCTTTAAAGTTCACACATCTCACAAAATCTTTGCGATGTGACCATTGGTGGCCAAACATAAGCCTGAGTATTATATCATTATTATTAGATGCCCGAAATACTAAAAGATATCAAATAAAAAATATTAAGATAAAATACGATTTGTTAGGAATCAAATAAAACTGTAATAATAATATTAAAGTTGCTTTAAATCTGTTAAATACTTATGGATATCCAAAAAAAATTGGAAAATCGTAAGAAGAAAAGAAAAATAAATTCGTTGAATTACACGTACTTAATGTGAAGATATATTTATGAAAATAATGTCGAGTATATCTGGTTTTTATTTCAATGCTGATCGGTTAGTATAATTTTGTAATATTAGTCTTGAAAATTGTGATAACTGTGACCAAACGATTTTGTTTTCATACTAAAGACTTAAAAGAAAACTATATGCTCCTCTTACCGAATTTTTCATATTTTAGAAAAAAATCTACCTTCTACCTCTAAAGGATTTGGATTACCAAAAAATAAATAAATAAAAGACAGTTATATTCAGCTTTTGTAAACGGAAGCATAATTTATTTTTTAATTTTATTATTTGTTTATTTTCATTCTTATCTTCAATGATGATTTTTATGATATTTAGAATTATCCAAAGATTTTTTAACGTGACCTGTGATAACATTGAAAACTTTCATTTACAAATATTTAACTTTTGAACTTATTTTTCTTTTTTTTTCAGTCAAGCAATTCCAAAACAAAGTAACATTTGAAAAATATCTGAAGTTACAAAAATAAAAAGCAATCAATAGCTAGCAGTAACAACTATAATAAATAATATACTTATAATTTTTCTTACCTAACGGAAAAATTAATACTTTTATTTTATGATAAATTATTTGATTATTGAATAAAATTCAGCTCCTTTCATTTCCGTTAAAGAACAACATTTGCTCATAATTAAATCATCAGAATTGATTATCAGAAAAATTTGTGGGATATAAGTAAAAAAATTAAGATAATGGTCTTCAATGAAAGTCAGGCAAAAAAAAAAGACTATAATTGGTAACTTTACACAGGGAAACGAACTAATCGGAAATAAAAAAAAATCGGTTGCCATTTGTAATCGGAAATAGAAAAAATTGTGATCGTTTGCGGATTATATTTATTACATTCAGTACTTCGCTAATTGTTTTTGAATGTGTGTTGATTTATTTTCAATTTAAATACTTTTTCTTATTCGTCCTAAGGATTTTACAAAATGTTATTTACTTAAAAAAAATTTCGTCAAAATTATTTAAATCGATTTGTATAGAAATATTAAAATTTCAGTCTTAATGCAAACAAATTACGTTCTCATTATTCTACATTACATTCAATAAGGTGATAGTAAATATAGAATTTATTATTTTTGAATGGAAGCAGTTTCTTTAGAGCGATTGATTTAAGAGGGAATAAATTGTACCTTGCAGTCAATTTTTCAGAATTATGAGTTACGATGATGAGGGTACTGAAATATTTTTTCGTGTTAAAAGATGCTACAAAAAAAATAAATATTTTCAACAAAATTAAATTTAATAGAGTGCATTTTATTTATATGTTACAAAAGATATGTTCAAACATTTCCGTAATTTATTCTCATTTTCTTAAAATTATTGTTGATAATGTAGAGTTAGCAATACCAGGTTCTTTTCAGATT
This sequence comes from Trichonephila inaurata madagascariensis, assembly GCA_019973955.1. Classification (NCBI taxonomy): domain Eukaryota; kingdom Metazoa; phylum Arthropoda; class Arachnida; order Araneae; family Nephilidae; genus Trichonephila; species Trichonephila inaurata. The sequence goes on from BMAV01020737.1 coordinate 1,784, forward strand.
TTCGTGTTCGTCTTCTGTTTCTGATCAACAGCCTTAAGCAGATTCATCTTCATTTTAAACGAAATAGCAGTTTGCTTTCTCCCTTAGCTCTTTGCCATTGAGCTCGAAAAAAAAATTTTTCTTAAATAGAAAATAAAATGTGAACCAAATTAACTTATTTTTACTCGTCACTGAATTCCAGAGCCAACTGGTGAGAGATTAGATGCTTTTGTGGGGCGTTTGTAGGGGATGTGAAGGGTACAAGTAGAGCTTGGGTAAACAAAATTGGCCCCTGTCACTGTCTATTCTGAGGTTATTTCAATGGCAAGTTAGTCTTCTTTCTACGAAACATGTGAAACCACCTCTCTTAAATCTCTCTTGTGTGGCTCGTGTTTTCCGTATTTTGTTCATTCCCAGAAGGAAAATCTTTTCCGTGTTAAGCAATTTGCTTTTCGTGTTGAGAAAAAAAATGCATGAAAATACATAGTAGTTTGCTGGGACCATTGTATTATTTCGAGTTAACGGATATTTCGTCTTAAGGTATCCGACTACGTTCGGAACCATGATTTTAAAAAAGCGCGAAAATGGATAATTTTTATGATATTTAGTGTCACTTAGATTAGAATACATGTATACAACTGTTTTAAGGACATTATGACAAAAAAAATTATTTAAATACAATATTTTGGCAAAAAATTAACTTAGAATAACCTTTTTTCCAAATGTTCTCCTTTTGTAAAAAATGCTTTTATTGTATTAATATTTTCCCTGTATATAGCTCAGACCTCTGTACAGAGACTCAACTATGATTTTTGAAACATTCACATTATTTTCAGAGTTACAACCATTTGAAATAATTATCGGCGTATTTTCTTAAAATTTCTCCCTTCTGTTTTCGTAAGACATGGATAAACCGACTTCCGAGTTATGCGTTTCAAAAATTCTAGTTGAGCCTCTGTAGAGAGGTCAGAGCTGAATACAGGCAAAATATTAATACAATAGAAGCATTTTTTACAAAAGGAGAACATTTGGAAAAAAGGTTATTCTAAGTTAATTATTTGCCAAAATATTGTATTTAAATAATTTTTTTTGTTTTATTGTCCTTATAAAACAACTGTATACATGTATTCTAATCTAAGTGACACTAATTATCATAAATATTATCCATTTACGCTCGTTTGCAAAATCACGGTTCTGAACGTAGTCGGATACCTTAAGCATTTTCGTTTTAAAAGTATTTCACTGTAATTTTCTTGAAACATTATAGTAACACAAGCTATGTACCAAATTGAATTTAATTACCGGTATAACTTATGAAATAAGGGAGTCATTGTTAAAAAATGAATTTCGTAGCTCTTATGGTAATAAATTTTTTATGAACTTCAATTTCAACGCTATCATAGAATGAATAGATCTTTCTTTATCTTCATGATGCTATTTTCTGTAAATTAGTTTTTCAAAAAGCAAAAATTTAATCTGTGTTTTATTTTGTCCACAGACTTTATTACTAGATCAGTAAGACCCCCACTTAACGCTGTTTCATGTAGCGCTGTTTCGGTTTAACGCTCTTTTATTTGAATTGTGGGATTCCCCCGAAATAGCACGCAGCATTCGACTTCCCGATATCCGAAGCAGTTTATCTGTGTTTCTTCTTTCCAGCGGTATTATACGAAAGTATTTTTATATCGTTTTAAACATTTGTTGACATTTTTGTAAGTATAAATTAATATAATATAACGATTGCTATAGTGACAATTATTATGATTTTTAGTTTTTATCATGGTTGATAATAAAAAATACGAAAATAGAGCAACAAGAAAAAACATTTTCACTTGAAACTAAAATGCAAGTGATTAGAAGATTAGATACTGGTGAACGTCCATCTCAAATGGGTGCTGCATTGAATTTGGCAACTTCAGCAATAAGGACCATTCTTAAGAATAAAGAAAAAATACTGTCATCGGTAACTGCAACTACGACAAGCTCTGCAATTAGAATTACCCGTTCTAGAAATAATACAATAGAAGAAATGGAAAAACGACTTTCTTTATGGATTGACGACGAAATTGAACGCAAAATGCCATTAAGCCAATCTACCTTCTTAATAAAATGGCAGAAAATTGGAAATACAGAAGAGACTGAATGATCTGAAATGTAAACATACAACTTAGAATTTTATTTATTTTTATATGCATATTCGTTTATTATGTTTCTATATTTGTAAGAAATAAATTTTTGTTTTATTGTTATAAAAATCATAATTAATAAATTTAATGGTAAAATACCTGACCAATTTTCTACCCATCTTCACCTAACCCCATTATTTACATGATGAGATAACCTTGTTTAACGCTGCTTCATATTACGCTCTACTTTGATGGAACGTATACCCCGCGTTAAGTGGGGTCTTACTGTAATGTAATATATATACTAGTAGGATTCACAAAAGTTCCCCTACTGTGCCTATAACTAGGAAAATGTTTGCAGTAGAGAGACTGCAGTAACATTTTGTGTTATCACATTCTTCCCCTTTTCTAAAAAAAGGTTTGTTCCAAATCACGTGGTCGGTGGGTCGCCACAGGGTCATATTTTGTAGGCGGATGCATTTAGTCGTCGGTGATTGAAAGAAATTGTGTTTGTTGAGCGGATAATGGATATTAATTTTTGTGTTCGCTTGAGAAAAAGTGCTACGAACACTCATGAAACTTTAAAGCAGGTGTAAGGTTGTGATTCATTATTGCGAATGCAAGCTTTTGAGTGGCATCGACGTTTCAGAGAAGGCAAGGAAAGAGTCGAAGACGAAAAACACTCAGGACGTCCGCAGACTTCCCCACCCTGAAACATTGAAAAAAGGTTTCTGTGGGGTCGTCAGGCTTAAAAAATGCAAATCATTTGGGGTATCCTCGGCCAATTTAATGGGGGTACTTGCTAAAGGGTCTAAAAGCTAGGGTGTGTCAACATCTCGTTTCCCCCGATGTTAAAGGTAATCCCCAGTGAAAGTTAAAGGCATCGCAGGCTGAATTAAAAGACATGGCTTGGTTAGAAATGTTTAGGATCTTTTCAAAATTTCCATGTAAAAGTGTGTTTTACTCAAGGGGCTTATTTCGAAAAGGATTGTTTTCAGTCCAATTGGAAATTTTTTAAATTATAAACTCAGACCGGGAACTTTTGAATCCTACAGCGTACAGATATAATATGTGTAGTTTATATTAAGCTTGTGCTATCCACGGAGGGATACTAAAATATAAATACAGATATCAATGCAGCATAATTAGTAAAACAAATTCTAGCAAAATTTCAAAATGTGTAGTAACTTTGCTTTGGTAGCGTCCAGAAGTTAAAGGTTTCAAAAAAAGGGATGGACCTTTCATTAATATTTCCCGGGTGGTCATTTTGAAAAATTTTGAGGGTGATGACTTTATTGGGAAAAATAAAATTTGTTGTTGTTACTAATCCACCTGATTGGCAAAGGCCAGATAAGGCCCCAAAAATTCTCTGGAAAAAGGGGTTTAAAATTCCGCCGGGTTTTAGCCGCTTTGAGCACCATCCGGTGACGAACGATTTAGCTCGGTTTAAATTTTGGGGGAGAACCCCCCTGGGGTTCAGGCCCCACCCCTTCCCCTTCCACCAACCACACGAGAGGACTTGGGCTGATGGCTTTTTAAATACCCCATGCCACGAGACTATCATTTACAAACCCCATTTTTTGGGTTCAAACCCCGGCCTAACGGCACAGTAGGGCTACAACCACTTTCCAGATGGACGACAAAATAAAATTTGAATCAATGAATCCCAAATCTTGGTAAAATTCTTTCAATTTGTATTCAATAACAATATAAAATAAGACGATCCGACTCCATCGTTATACATTTTTTAACTAGTTATTTAGGTACTTACGTAATTTCCTGGCAATTTTTCTTTCTTTTTTTTTTTCATGATAGTTAAGATGTATAAAATAAATATATATTAATTTACAAAAAGGTATGAATAATTGCTTTTTTTTAATATATAGTGTTTACGATCTTAAAATTTGTTTTGTGGTTTATGAAGTATATTGAAAGGTGAACCTCCATATAACAAAATTTTTTCGGGATTTAGCGACTTCGTTATATAGAGGTCCAACAGTAATTTATTTTTCCTTGTGTGGCGCGGTACCATTTGATCCACGGACCGGCACTGATCTGCTAACCGGGGGTTGGGGGACCAATGGTCTAATACAGTGATTCCCAAAGTGGTCTATATAGACCCCCAGGGTTCTATGACGACCTTCAAGGGGTTCACGTTAACAAAAAATAATTTGGGGGTCCAGGAGGTGTAAATGGGGGTCTACGATTGTGACTCTCATTAAACCAGATCTTGAATTTGATTTTAAAAGGAAATTCAATCAAGTGGAAAACAGACTTACTTATTTAATAGATTTATTTACTAAATTTTATGAGGTTTATTTTTAGTTGTAAGGCGACAGCACAAATTTTATTAAAACAAGGATCTCATTTCAGCGTTTCTTGTAAGAATTAAGCTAAAGGACTATAACATTGGACGTCGCGAATTTTCCCAGTTTCTTAATTATCACAGAAAATCTGCCAGTAAAAAGTGGTTTTACCTACGTTCAACATTTAAATTTTAATTTTTTAGATTTTGAAATTAGGTTTGATAATGCTTTTACTGTGGTAATATCACAGTATGCAAGAAATTTATATGGTCACATTGAAAAAAAAATGTCAAATTACAAGAATTCACACTAACGAAGATCTTAAAGTAAATTTCAGAAACGGATGTCTGCAATTTTGACTTTAAAAAGATATACCTGTTATTCATCACAAATTATGGAATCTCTTGAGAAATTTTGTGATTCCTTTTCCAGTTGAGGAGTTTCAGCACGTTTACCAAACTCCAAAATAAAAAAAAGAAAGAAGAAATGATTAGTCACTATTAACCGAGGAGATATTTAGAGGTAAACCTGACAAGACTGACACGAAATTTTTGAAAATTTGTTATTGAATCCCCAGATTCATCCCTCCCACTAAAGCATTTGTTTGTTGCTCAGTTAATTTATGTAACAGTTATTCTATGCATTAATTAAATTTTGATTTAATTAATTAACATATTGTTTCTTAAGTTTTAACACTGTACTCTTCACTACATCTAGAAATTTAAATCTTTCAAAGTAAGTACCAGGTATATGCATATCAAATGAGACGATTGCTAACAGATGTCGCCACGCATATATGTAAGCAATACGAAACCATGACATGTGATTTTTTTATAGTTTGACCTTTGATACCCATGTTTAGTTTACATTTGGACGAGTTTCAGCGTGCATTGTATTTTTTTTTTACTGCGTTGAAAATGTCGAATTTTATGCCTTTCTACCACGATTTGCGGACAGCATTAATTTTTTGTTACCATCTGAAGAAAAATGCTGCCGAATCGCATCAAATGCTTACAGAAGCATACGGTGGCAATGCTCTGAGCCGTGCGCAGTGCTACAGGCGGTTTGAAATGTTTCAAAATGGTGATTTCGATGTGAGAAACGAGGAGCTTGGCAGACCAGCAAAAAAGTTTGAAGATGCTGAATTGCATGCATTACTCGATGAAGATGATGGCCAAACGCGCAAGAACATTTTGCAGAACAATTGAATGTTGACCAGAGCACTATTTCCCGTCGTCTGAAAGCAATGGGCAAGATAATAAAGGTCGGTAGATGGGTACCACTCGAGCTAACGGACCGTCAACAGGAAAACCGAAAAATCTTGTGCGAAGTGTTGCTTGCCCTCTACAAACGCAAGTCATATCTCCATCGTATTGTGACTGGCGATGAAAAATGGATTTATTTTGAGAATACCAAGCGTAATCGATCATATGTTGACCCCAGACAGCCGTCCAAATCGACCGTAAGGCCGAATCGCTTCGTCCGTAAGACAATGCTGTGTATTTTCTGGGATCAGGAGGGACCAATCTATTATGAGCTTCTCAAACCCGGCGAAACCGTTAATACTTATCGCTACAAGCAACAATTACTTAATTTGAACGATTCTATACTCAAAAAACGCGAGCAATACAAGAAACGGCAGCACAAAGTTATTTTCCTTGATGACAACGCACCTAGCCACCGTGCTAAACCGACCAAGGACATCGTTAAGGCGCTAGGCTGGGAGCCCTTAGCGCATGCGGCTTATTCGCCAGACTTGGCTCCTTCCGATTACCACCTACTTGCATCATTGGGACACGCACTGGCTGACCAGCGCTTCACTTCTTACGAAAACGTCAAATCTTGGCTTGATGACTGGCTGGCTTCAAAAGACCGATCATTTTTTTGGCGTGATATTCACAAATTGCCCGAAAGATGGAGAAAATGTGTAGCTAGCGATGGATATTATTTCGAATAAAGAAATATTAACATTTTTCTAAATCTATTGTGCTTTTTTTTAAAATAATAGCCATTTCATTTGCATACCCGGAGCTCTATACTAGCTGTCAAAATTCATGTAAGTTGAAAAAGCAAAATTCAATTTAGGTAAGTGGGGACTTCCAAAACTGCAAAACCTGGAAGGGGTCAGAGGCAATAAAGTTTGGGAATTCCAATAGAATGAAGCCCCGTTTTTCTTCATGGGAAACGTCCGAAAGGGAGGATTTTTCCCTTTTGGGGATAGTTTGGAGATATGCCATGGGCCAGTGGCAAACTTCACTACGAGCTTCTTTCTCTGTGCGCGGATTATTTCTGTACATGGCATCCTGAAACCAAACAAGTCAACATTAATAGGTGTATTTACAACATTATGCAAAATAAATTTTATCCACAGATATATTTTGGTTGATTTTAGTAATAATTAAAAAATTTAAAGGGATGCCCACAAAAATGGCGGTTTCCCAGCAGTTTTCCACCCCCGACAAAAAGGAAAATGCCGCCCCCCTTTTCTTCTCTCTGTATATATATATATATATATATATATATTTTTTTTGTTTTAAAAATTCAAAATAATTGAAATAAAGGCATTTTACTTGTTATTTTTTTTTAAACCCGTGAAATGGGTTATGGAACGTCTATTTAACAGGCTGTTTTTTCGAAAAAAAAGTCTACTAATGGGCCAAAAAGTCTACTAATGGGCTACTAATAGTCTACTAATCACAAGCGCTTTTAACTTATGTAACTACACTCAAAACTAAAAAAAAACATCTCCTGCGGCTTTTTATACCATTTTTATTTTTTGTCCCCTTGGATCGCTGACACCGGGCATTGCAAGGGGGAAAGAATGTCCGTTGTGACCTCATTCCGAGATGGGGGGAAAGTTTCTTTTTGAAGGATGTTAAAAAAAATTAAATTCCATGCTTTTAAATATAACCCCCAAGCCCCAAGCAACATAAAAAAAAAAAAAAATGTCTTAAACATAAGTAAAAAAAAAAAATAAGATACCTTAAATGAAAACATATCAAATTTTTGTAACAAAAAAAAAAAATATATATTTTTTAAATTTGATCCAAAAGCCGCCCAAAATTTGCCGCCCCGGCAGGGGTCCGGTTTTGGCCCAGACCGCCCCCCCGCACATTGAGGGAGGGGGCCCCCACGTGGGTATTAGGCGTCCTTGTTCCCCAAAATTTTTTGGGCCCCCTTTTATAGGGTTTTTTGGACTCTTATAAAGTTCTGCAAGTTATATGTGAAATACTTTTTAATAGTATTCAAAATTTGACTTTCGAGCTGAAAAGCTTTAATATTAAATTATTAACATTAAAATTAAATTATTAAATTATAATATTAAAACACGTTTGTCTTATTGTTCGTATTGGCAATCAAATTTTGTTTTACAGAAACGGAAACAACCGCAGAAACGAAAACAAAAGTAAAGTAAAATTAAAATATAAAACTATTTATTTCTTAGAAAATATAAAACATGCAAAATTGTAAGCGTATAATTAACTTTTTATTTAAGTAAAATTAAATTAAAATCTATAAGTACGATAAATTTTGGTGTCCCCTTGGCCCAGGCACCCTTGTGCGGTGAATAATTTTGCTACCCCCACACGGCGGCCCTGTGTACATGAGCTGAACGATGTGAAAATCTGGACTTTTCCTTCTAGAATTCTTATCTTTTTTATTATTATTGTTAGTATTTTGTAAGAAAAACATATAATACTACAGTTTACAAAAATGCGGCATCTAATAAAAGGTTTTTCATCTTTCCTAACCTCTTCAGTCAAATGGAGTAATTGTAAAATATTAATAAGCACCGGGTATTTTATATTTTAGTTACATAAATAATATATTTACTTATAATCAATTTTACCTTTACCTTCTTTCTATTTAGAAATTTTAAAAGTTTCATCATGGGCTCCATTTTTATGCTTGATGTTTTACATTCTTCTTGAATTTTTTTATTGTTCTCATTCAACCCATATGTTTTCAAAATCATTGGTTTGAGACAGTGGGGGTAACGGAGAATATTAGGACTCCCTGCACAAGTCCTCCTTCCCCGCGATGCGGGAATTTCGGGGTGTACGTTACGCCACTGCTTTCAGAAATAGGACATTAAAAGTCCATCGGTCATTACCAATTTCATGACCATGACCTTAATTTCTTAGAAACTAATCTTTGCATTTTGATAATGTATAGAGAGGTTAAAAAAAATATTTTGAAAGTTCAGATTTATTTATTTATTTATTTATTAGATTCCGTTTTTGTTACATTAACTTTAAATGTGAAGGGGAAAAAACGTGGATTATAGTGCATATCACTTAAGATGAAATGTATCTTTATAAGGCGTGTTAAATAAGTTAACAGAGTCGAACTCAAATTATTCGACAATGTGCATTTAAAAAAAACATTTCTTATTTGAAATTAAATAAAATATAACTCATATGAGAATATATGCAACAATTGCGAGATGAGAATGATTGATAACTTTTTCAAGTTCTAACATTTTTTTTCTTTCAAAATCAATAGATGGCGCCAGATAACAGAACCATTGACAGCGCGAATTTTAAAACTTTGGTAAATAAAATCTGTGCACATATAGAAGTTTATAAATTTTTAACATCTTAATATAAAAAATTAGAAAAATGCCTGAGACTAAAACATGATAATTCAAAATATTTTATGTTTGCAAGTGTTTTCATTGGTAAGAAAAGAGCAAATTCTAATGTTGCTGCTCTATTGTTTTTTTTTTCTCCACCATGATTTTAAAAAAGCGTGTAAATGGATAATTTTCGTGATATTTAGTGTCACTTAAATTAGAATACATGTATAAAATTGTTTTAAGGACACATTGTGACAAAAAAAAATTATTTAAATACAATATTTCGGCTGGCCAACTATTTTGGCTATTAATCTCTAAGTTATATATTTCAAAAATTATATTCTGTATTCTGTCTAAGATATATACAGGCAAAATATTATAATAGAAGCATTTTTCACAAAGGAGACTATTTTGAAAATGTAATATTCTATGTTCATTTTTGTCAAAATATTGTACTTAAATAATTTTTATTGTAATACTATTCTAAAACAATTTTATATAATATTTTTCTAATCTAAGTGACACTAAATACTTATAAATATGATTCATTTATACCGCTTTTGCAGTAAAATCATCACGGTTCCGAACGTAGTCGGATACCTACATTGCCCTCGGTTAACACGTTAAAGAACAGGACCCGAATTAGGTACAATTTTTCAGATATAAAAAATGAAAATTAATATTGTATTCTGGCTTCCCGACTATCCCTTTTTTATATTTTAAACGTTTATCATAATTTCACATTTTTAACCGAATTAGTTTATTTTGGCATAAGATGTATTTTGCGTTTTTCTCCTATACCGTAATGTTAAATGAGCTATCCTTTCACGTGTTAAAATGAAAAAAAATAATATTTATGGAATATTTTAAAATTTTAGAAATGCTATATTGTTAACACAGATGTATGAGTTATAATGTTGCAAATTTTCATGAAAATTGAGTCATATTTTTTTTTGTTGTTGTTTTGTTTTTTGTTTTTTTTGTCTGAAAATGTGTTACGCGTTTAGTTTGGGGTTTCGTATTTTTGCCGAAAACAGCCTTAATATATGCATGTGTGTTTATCAGCAGGTACACCAGTTCTTCGCATAGGTAAATTGAAAAATATTGTAGGTGAAGTAGAAGTATAAAAGTTTAAAGAGGTCAAAACTGAATCCATTTTGAATACTCTCTACATGTAAATTCGCAAATTAAACTCAAGTAAATAAACGATTACAATAAAAATATCGAACTGAAATAAATAAATATAGCTTTAAAAAACCCGGTGTTTCTCCCAAATACATCTCTGTCACTATGTAAATGATATCTATGCCAAATATATAAATATTACCAAAGTCCAAGTTTATAAATGTTAAAAAAGGCAAATATATAAATATTAAATACGATTTCTGCAAATCCGTTCTTAGTGGATCTTTGCTCAACAATAGAATCATGCCTTCAAGATTTCAAGTCTGTAAGTCTAATAATTCTGGAAATATCGCAATGAGTGAGTCACTTTTTCCCTCTATCTTGTATATATAGATATATAATTCATAAGGATAGTATAAATGTTTTAATTTTCAATTTCTAATAATTATATCGTTCTATTCTTGTTCAGTGTTGGTTCAAACCATAACGCAAAAACAATAAACTGACTACCCCATTTCTAAGAATTTTTAAAGTATTTGTAACTTTACATAATTTATTGGACATTATTGAAATGTATAGAATATAAAATGCATCGATTTTTTTAATAGAGAGTTATTTAAAACTATAAAGTGATTTCTTGCTCTTTAAAATACAGAACTTTTTTTAGATAAATTGAAATTTTGCAAAAATGATATCTGTCTTAATTTTTTCATAGGCCATATATTTCTCTTTTGAATTTCTCGCAGTTTTTTATGTTTTATTAACAAAAAAACATATTTGGTATCCATCTTCGGCTGAAAAACTAAATGGAAAATTTTTTCATGATATTTGGTCACTTAGATTAGAATCTGTATAAAATTGTTTTAAGGAAAATTTTTGACAAAATCTATTTAAATTTTTTTTTGGAAAATTAACTTAGAATAATTTTTAAAAAAGCCCCCTTTTTATAAAAATGTTTCTAAAATAATAATATTTTGTGCTTTATAAAATAAAAAACTTCTCCAAAAGTCTGAACTTTTTAAAAAAATTTACATACTTTCAAGTTACCACCAATTTTGAAAATAAACGCATTTTTCTTAAAATTTCTCCCTTGTAGTCACGGGTAAGCCCCTTTGTTTTATATTTAAAAATTTCTAGTGGAGCCTCTGAACGAGGTCAGCTAATAAACAAAATATTTTATATAAAGAAGCATTTTTTTACAAAAGGAGAATATTTTGAAAATGGGTCATTCTAAATTCATTTTTGTCAAAATATTGTACTTAAATAATTTTTTTGTAATATATTCTTAAAATAATTTTTTAAAATTTTCAATCTAAATGACCCTAAATATCACAATATTATCCATTTATACGCTTTTGCAAAATCACGGTTCCGAACGTAGTCGGATACCTTAAGGAAATATACGTTATTTTGCCGAATTTTATGTTTACATTTAAATTTTAGGGGTATGAAGTACATCCGTCATAAAGAAAGTTAAATTTAATGGTGATTATTTGTCATGAAAAGATTAAATGTATGTTGCTATGCGCAAGGGGACATCCACATTCTGCACACAATTTGGGGGGCATCTTTTCTTGTCCCTTTCTGTTAGAATTCCTACATTTCTATAGTTGGAAACCATTTTTGGTATATGATTTCCCACACTGACTAAGCGCACATCATCCGGAACTACATTCTTCTTTGCTTGGAAGCAAGCAGGACGTCCTTTTCCTTTTTCTAGAGGAATATCTGTCTATTATCTGACGAGCTAATGCTATACGGAATGTTAGCTGGTTTAAACTTCTGTTTCTTTTGTTTCCTTACCACAGTATGTAACTATTTATGATGGCAAGGTCAATTAGAAAATAAGATGAGTATTGGAATTAGTTTTCACAGCGTTATAATAACAAGGCCAATATATTATAATGGGTTTT
>BMAV01020740.1:0-38682 GCA_019973955.1 Trichonephila inaurata madagascariensis
AATCTTCCCTTTTATGATTTTAATTTTGATTATCTTCGTTTGCAGGGAAATCTTGTATTTTATTCTGTAGTTATTTTATTTGCATCCACTTTTTTTTCTCATCTTTTCCTCTTTTTGATTCCCATTTGTGCCTATATCCTTCTACATGTAACTTCCTATCACTATTGTTTGAGTATTGACTTACGTCTGTAAGCCTTGTGTTATACTTGTCGGCACACAAGGAGTCTACCTAGAGTCTCAAAAAAAATATATAAACGAAATTATTAAAAATTATAATTAATTTGTAATTAATTGCTCAATAAACGTTTTGTTGACTTTTTTGTTGTCGTTTCGGCAGCTTACGGGCAAACGATCAAGTACTAGCAATCAATGAGAGGCAACCTATACAATCTGCAGAAACATAGTGTTACAAATTTTGAGTAAAATAGTGTAAATAATTGTATTTGGATGTGTAATGCATTTATATTACTCTTTTTTTTTATTATTTTATGTTAAATTTGTAATATATTCGCAAGCAACGTCGGTCTTACGTTATAATAGCGATTCAATGGGAACTTGGCGAAATCTTTGAGATAGATCCATGTTGGCATCATTTTTGGCGACCAAGTTGGTGACGGAGAAAATTAGGGGTGACCAAAATAGTGGAGAAATACACTAATTCACGATCTATGACGCAAGTGGATCTTTCTCGAAGGATCCGCTTGGCCTATAAATACGGAGATGTTCACCGATTAGTCAGTCTTGTTTCGTCCAGCAATTAGTGAGTATTGTTTTGACTAGCGATTAGTAGACTTACTTTGACCGTGATTACCGATTAGCTCGGCTGTTGAATAGGACGAGTAGTGCTTGTGAATAATCTTTTACATAAGTCTATTTTAGACACTGATAATTGTGTCTGAGTGTTGTTGAAAGTGTGAAGGCCTTCTGAGATTTATTCTGTGAATATTGCTGCTGAATCCTGTATTTCAAGGATTGGATTTTCGACAATAAATTCTCATCTCTCTTACAGAACTGTCTTGCTCTTTGCGACTGATTTGCATAAAATCCTCGAACTCCGATCAACATAACATTATATATGTGTCTGTGCAATAATCTAAAGACATGTAAGAACGCAATCTGCTGCATAAATATCCCTTTTCTTTGATTTGTGTACGTAATTACATTGAGAAAATCACTCCATAAAGCATAGCGGAACATCCCCTCTCTATTGGTTTTCAGTTTCAAATCTTTTTTCTTTATGTAGCCATCTACGAGCTGTCGTATTTGATGTTTTCTTTCCTGTAGCAGAACCAAGTGCGGATATAAGATGAGATGGATTTGTATAATTATAACTCTTGACTTATCTTCAATAGTTTTTTTTGGGAAAATAACAAGTGGTTAAAACAGAGTTTCTCAAACTGTGGGGCGCGCCCCTCTAGGGGGGTGTTATAACTCTATGAAGGGGCGCGAGCACATTGAAAAGTCGAAAACAAATGATTATTTAAAAAAAAAATATTAAGTTACTGAAAGTAAATAAACAAAATATATTCTGACAAAATAAAAAAATAATAATTAATGGATATAATTCATTTATACTACACAATGTATTTGATAATTAATTTAGCAATACTAAGTTAAAAACAAGTTTAATAATTGCAAGTGATCCCATGGACTTGCCATATATAAAATTATAGACAAAAATTAACAATTATCTTATAATTTGTACTTATTATAAATAACCCTTTACTACTGATTAAAAGTTACGCGATTCGGTCGCCAATGCCTCCGTTTTCCACGTAGGCGTGTGTATGTGATGTATTGGAGGGGGGAGGGGAGAAAAGGAATAAAAATAGAGAGAAATCTTCTGATATATCTTAAGTTGCATTGCAAAGGCTTCGTAATAACTTTATGGATAGAAGTGCATAGAAAAAATAGTACTTCGAAAAGACGTATATATATGTCCGGGGCATTTAACGCACTGGTTGAGCGAGACGTATATATATGCCGGTGGCACTTAAGAGGCTAAAATCATATTGTAGCTTTAGCGTCAAGGTATTATTGAATTCAATGATTTTTATTTGTATGGAGGGGCGATGAAAAATTTCAATTAAATATGAGTCGCAAATACTGAAAGTTTGAGAACACTGGGTTAAAAAATTAACTACAGTACCAAACTAGACTTAAAGGGATGACTAGTTCGGGAAACCCCTTTTTTAAAAGCGTGTAAATGGATAATATTTATGACATTTAGTGTCACTTAGATTAGAATGCATGTATAAAATGGTTTTTTAAAGGGCACACATTATGACAAAAAAAATTTTTTAAATAAATATTTTGGCAAAAATTAACTTAGAATAATCTTTTTTTCCCAAAAGTTCTCCTTTTTTTGAAAAATGTTCTATTATAATAATATTTTGCCTGTAACTCGCCCGTACAGAGGCTCAACTAGAATTTTGTTATGTAACTTTGAATGAGTTTATCCATGTTTTTTAACAGGGGAGAAATTTTAAGAAAAAAACGCCGATAATTATTTTAATGGGTTTTTAACTCTGAAAAAAATGAATTTTTAAAAATCATAGTTGAGCCTCTGCAGAGGTCCGGCTATAGACGGCAAAATATTAATACAATAGAAGCATTTTTTACAAAATTAGAACATTTAAAAAAGGGGTTTTTTTAATTAATTTTTGCCAAAATATTGTATTTAAATTTTTTTTCAAATTTTTCTTAAAAAATTTAACATATATTCTAATCTAAGGACCAAAAATCATAAATATTATACATTTATGGCTTTTTAAAAACATTTTCCCGAACGTAGACGGATCCTTAACAAACGGGGAAATTGTTAAATCAAACTGTATTCCTACTTTCAGTTGGCTTAAGACTCAATTATTCTGGCAAATTAACTTTCTTACATTTTAGTTATCTCAAAATTTTCTATACATCGCCATCCCTTGAACAGTTATTTTTCCTTCTGTGAAGCTAGTTCTAAGTTGTATCATATTTACGTAAATCAATAACATAGCCTCTCTTTTGCATGTTGCTATTCGATGTAGCTTGCTTTTGTTGCCTATCCAAATTTTAAGAATTTCGAATAACTTTAATTGATTTATATCACGATTTTTCAATTTGTTTCCTTATTTTTAGAAATCAATGTACTTTCTTGAAAGTTTGAGCTTCACTATTTTAATATTTTTATTCTGTAGTACTGATAAGAACTGAAATGAAATTATTTTCAGTTTTTGTAAATAAAAGAAAACTTATGCGTTTGTATAGTACAATAGTTATTCATATATTAGTTATACCTTACTCAAATCTAATTCATTTGATTCTTCTCCAAAATGTTTATTGCTATTACTAACTACCAAAATTTTAAATGAAAGTAAGATATGCTAATTCTTAGAACAAAAGTAATTTGACGATATCAAGAAAACTTTTATTCGCAAAGTATAAGAATTTTTATAATAGTGATAATTATAATTGTAGTTCATTTCTGTATGTTGTGACTTTTGTATAAATTAAGAATTTTTCCTTTTTCATCCTTTGCATCAAAATTTATTTAGTTAAATATTTTATTATTTACTGTTCGCATCCCTTGAAAAAATTTGTTACTCTATATTTTAGGCAACACAAAAAGATTTTTATAAAACAATTCAACTGTGAAGAAAAACTTCAATCAATCGTAAATTTATTTGTTAGAATATTTAATCTACCTGATCATTTCATCATGTATCTTACCATTTTCAGTCCTTCAAATAGTGCTTTTGCCAAAAATTGTGTTTAGTAAAAAAAAAAACTAAACAGATAAAAAAGGCTTCCGAGAAGTGGACCATTCATTTTCTTTAACATTCAACAGTGCTTTAAAATTTCTTCAACAAGACTTCATCCTAAAATCATTACCTAGAATTCGCGGAAGCCATGCATTTATATAAATCAAAGTTCCCGAAAAAAGTGACCACCATCGATCAAATAAGTGAAAAAAGAAATCATTTTGTAACTACTGCATTCGAAAATATTTTTCCAAATATTTTGGAGAAGCATAAAACATTTTTCAGAATCCTTCAGCTATCTCTACTTATTTTTCATAAAAAGAAAAGATTACATTATAAAAAAATAAATATACGAATGAGATAAGGTAATATATATAAAAAAATAATATGAAATTATACCAGAAAGAGAAAAATATAAAATTGTACGAGAAAAAGTAGAAACTAATAAGTCTACATGCATTTTTACAACTTACCGCAGCTATCGATTTTTACTTATAGATAACGTCTCAAAACATGTCATTAGATTCATTTCTTTTGCATATTGTTACTTTTTGGCTGAATAAATCAAACTCCACTGAAGCATAACATGAATGAGAGAGGAAATTTAATTGCTAGGGGTTATTCTTCATATAGATAAAATTATTGTCATTTGCTGTCATTTTAACCCTCATTTAATGATTCTTTTATCACCTTTTTATTTAATTTAAGGTATCCGACTACGTTCGGAACCCTGATTTTAAAAAAGCGCATAAATGGATAATTTTCAAGATATTTAGTGTCACTTAGATTAGAATACATGTATAGAATTGTTTTAAGGGGGCATTTTGACAAAAAAATTATTTAAATACAATAATTTGGCTAAAAATTAACGTAGAATAATATTTTTTCCAAATGTTCTTCTTTAGTGAAAAATGCTTCTATTATAATAATATCTGGCCTGTCTATAGCTCAGACCTCTCTACAGAGGCTCAACCAGAAATTTTGAAATATGTAACTTAGAAGTGGGTTTATCGATATTTTACGACAACAGAGGGAAGCAATTTTAAGAAAAAAATGCCAATAATTATTTCAATGGGTGGTAACTCTGAAAATAATGTAAATTTTTCAAAACTTCTAGTTGAGCCTCTGTAGAGAGGTCAGAGCTATATACAGGCCAAATATTATTATAATAGAAGCATTTTTCACAAAAGGAGAACATTTGGAAAAAAGATTATACTAAGTTAATTTTTTGCCAAAATATTGTACTTAAATAATTTATTTTGTCAAAATGTCCTTAAAACAATTTTATGCATGTATTCTAATCTGAGTGACACTAAATATCATGAGAATTATCCATTCATGCGCTTTTTTAAAATCATGGTTCCGAACGTAGTCGGATACCTTAATGTTATTTGGCACTCTAGGATATCAAATCTAACAATATTGGATTTCTTTAATCAAACTGTTACTTTTCATAACTTTTGTCTCAAAAATGAAACATCAGTGTAGTAGAACGTTCTAAAATACTGGCAAATATAAAGGTTGTCCCAGGAATCAATGATCCAACTATAGGGGGGTAGGGGAATTCAGAAGTATTCAGATCTGCATAAAATAATCGGAAACGTCTTCGTTTGAAGCTTGGTGGCGTTGTTCACAAGAGCATTTAAAGAAACAGACCTTCATGCCATCATAAAACAAAATGTGTTGAATACCATTCGAAGGGATCCGAGTTACATGTAGGGAGTTCGAGTCCCCCATGGTCCACCCATACTGTGCCTATTACCACGTAATGATCCATATTCACACAAATTGTGATGCAAATTAGCAAACATCAGGCGGTCCGGTGCATTTTTCTGTGGGTACCTTTCAGGATACAATATTTCTGCTGATCGTGGATTTCCTTGTGACAATTCATAAATCAGGTGTATGCCAGCTCGATGTTTGTAAAACGTCCCACATATTCCTTTGCGAACGATGGCAGCTAGCTCATCTGACTGCGGTAACATAGCAGGTCTGTGTTCTTTGATTCTCTGATGAACAACGCCACCTAACATCGAACGAAGACATTTCCGATCATGGTTAGCTATGCAGATCTGATCCTTGTGATGTCCCCCACCTCCCCCTTAAGTTTGCCCCAATAATCCTGGGGCACCCTGCATATATATTTTATAAGAATATTTCTTAAAGTTGCTTACTTTTAGTTGTATAAGGTAATATTTTCCCTCGCTTAACACTAACTAGTGCATTTTACAAAGATATGATACGCTAAAATGGATATGTGCTATTTGAGGAGATTAGTTATAGCGCTACCTGTCGGAAAACAGCAGGATTAGTATTCCTATTTACACGAAGAGAAAATATGCTTTAGAGCAGGTATGTCAAACCCATCAACTACCGAAAGCCATATCAAATATTATACAGCATTAAATCTTAAGCAGAATAAAATGAAAATACTGGAAATAAAAAAGAGACGTAGTTTTAATTATAAATGAGTCAAAATAAAATAATACATATAATACAAATATATTACAAAACACAAAAAGGAACATTTTCTTTTTTTCAATTTAATATTATTTAAATAAAATAATACCTTTTTTTAAGAAACTTGGCTACGTTTTTCCCTAACTGTTCAAAATTTGGTTGAATTTGTTAAACTGTACTTACTTTTTAAAATTTCTAGCACGTATTTATCTGTTAACCATTCTGCAGTTTTGTTATTTTTTAAAAGTTGAAAATAGTTATTCTCTCAAGCATATGCTAACGAACATATAAGAAATACCTTTAACTTCTAATAACACATTGGGAAATCAGTCCAGTGATAAATACTTTTAGAAATCCCAACATTCATATGTTTTTGTTTTGATACGGAGTCGCATCGAATTTCAATTAGTTCAAGTAGTAAATTTTCATCAATAATTTCAACACCAGTAAACAAAGGAGAAGCAGATAACAGAGATTTATTTTCACTGTTCTTGAAATCCACAAAAATCTTCTTTAAGATTCATTTGATATCAATTTAATTCGACTAATATATCCCTAAAACTTCGATTGTGGTGATTTTTATAATAATAATTAGCAAATTGAAAATGAGATAAATTTTTCTTTTATTTTTTTTTCTTTTACCAAAGTATAATTTTTGTTTCAAAAGGTTGATAAGGTGGTAATCATATCATGATTGATAATATGAGATTAAGTTAACTAGGTCGGTTTGTGATATTTTATCCATTGATCATCCTTTAAAATTTCCCATCCATTGTTCTTGAATTATAAGAAAAGAGAATTTCGCTCAACAATTGAAATAATTGCATAATAACTGAAAAGCCATCTCTGCATAATAAGATAGATTGGTGTATTTCGCTTTCTATATCTTCTGAAATTTGCAAAATTGTAGATCATTAAAACCACGTGCGTGGCTATAATTTACAATTTTAGCAACGTTTTTATCTATGCATATAAATGAGAAAAATGACTCACTCACTCATCACGATATCTCCAGAACTATTAGAGACCTACAGACTTGAAATTTAGTAGGGATGCTCCTTTCATGTAGTAGAGATCCGCTAAGAACGGATTTAGCGAAAATAAACCCAGGGGCGTTGCGAGGGTTTAAGGGGCATTACAGATAATTATTTCCGTTTTGAACAATTAAACCTACAGATTTGAAATTTGGTGTGTTCCTTTCATGGAGAAAAGATCCACTGCAAAAGGGGTTTAGGTAAAATCAACTCCCAAAGGGCGTGATATATAAAAACACCTGTTTTTGAACTGTTAGACCCACATACTTGAAATTTGGTAAGCAAGTTTCTTTTGTTGAATAGAGATCCGCTAAAAACATATTTTATGGATATTGACTCCTATAGGGGATGGGTTATTACTGGGGCGTATAGATAAAGAAAAAATTCCCGTTTTTGAACAACTAGACGTA
The DNA here is from genome assembly GCA_019973955.1 of Trichonephila inaurata madagascariensis. Taxonomy (NCBI): domain Eukaryota; kingdom Metazoa; phylum Arthropoda; class Arachnida; order Araneae; family Nephilidae; genus Trichonephila; species Trichonephila inaurata. Next base: position 7,651 of record BMAV01020740.1, read on the forward strand.
CAGTAACGAAATTTAATATGCAAATTTCTTTTCTTGAATTGAAATCCGATAAGAATGTATCCCACAAAAATTGACTCTCAAAAGGAATTATGGAGCTTGTAGATAAAAAAATTCCGATTTTGAGCTATTAGATTGAGACTTGAAATTGGGCAAGCATGTTTATTTTGTTGAGTAGAGAGCCTCTAAAAATTAGTTTTGTGAAAATTCGCCTTGAAGAAGGAAGCAAGGGGAACGTAAAAGATAATCCTACTTCAACTTTAGAAATTATTATTTGAATGTCCATTCCTTTTTTTAAAAGGAAATCAAGAGGTGAGAGTTGTAAGAATATTTTTAAATACAAACGCTATATATGCTGGGACTTAGATATCAATGATTTTTCTATATATACGGGTTGATTTAAAATTAGTGTGATCAATTTTAAAAGCATATAACTATTTATGGTGAATTTCTATTGCTTTACAAATGGTTTTATTTTAAAAACGAAACATTTAAATTACTGATCTAAATATTTTTATTAGTGAAGGTAAATTATTGTACCGAAATATCATCCTAAGACCTGGAACAAAATTTTAAGGCTTTTGAAGGATGTTTGTTGAAATTCTGCTATAAATAGAGCATTTAAAAATCAAAAAAGACATTTTTCTAATGTATTACTATCTAAACATTGAAAGGAAAAAAATTTGGCTCGCAATCAAAATCTCCAGGAAAAAATTGTGGACGAAAGGAAGTCCTTAATGAAAAAGAAATAAAGAAGATGAAAAGAATTATTGCTGTAGAAAATCCTCTACTTTAAAGAATTTTGGCAAAGAAACTATAGGTATAGCAATCGACAATTTGTTGTCAAGTAAAGAAAATTGGTTATAAAAAAGTGAATAAACCAGTCTGTCGTCAAATGTCAGCAAAGAGAGTAGAAAAACGAAGAAAACGTTCTTGGCCTCTGTATTTAGTGTTACGCAAAGGTATATACAAAACACGGATAACACTGTTTCATCTTTCATTTACAACTGGCGAAATGAAGACACAACAAATTTCACGCGAAAAGCGTCGCAAGTCCCTTAGGAAAGGCAAGTAAGCCGTCAGGTGTTATGGTATGGATGGAAATGTCCTCTCAAGGCTTAACAAACCGTTTTTTGTGTAGAACCAAAGACTGAAATTTATTCTACATAATATCAGCAAAAAGTTTTGAAGCACATGATCAAAGAAAGTAAACGTCTTTACCATCGAGAAAAGTTTTTTTTCATCAAGATTCTGCATCATGTCATACTGCAAAATCATCTATAAAATGGCTAAAAAATAAAAATAAATACATTTTCTTCCTTATGAGAAATAGCTATCATCACCCCAACTGTGCTCCTTGCGAATACTTATTTTATGGGAATACTGAAAAAAACAATTAAGTAGATGTAAAGTAATAACTCTCGAAAAGAGCTTCAAAAAGCAATCAAAGACTAAGTTAGAAAAATTCCCTCCAAAATGTTTGAGAAAGCTCTTTTGGCTCGGCTAAACATTTACTTGAAGAGTGCTATGGTAAAGGAAGCCACTCTGAAAATTTCAAGTAAATAACTTTATTCAATGAAAATTTATGATGCTCTGAAAATGGTCACACTAGTTTTGAATCAACCGCTAAATAGTAGATTTTCATGTATCATTATATGAAATACCCAATGAAGCGGGGGGAGGGGTAACGGCTAGTGCATGCTAGATGCTTAGAACTGTGGTACTTAATGTTTTTGATGAATAATACAATGAAAATGTTAGAGAAATAATACCTCGTTCTGTGCCTTTTCCTTTATTTGTGTAATAAATCCTTTAATAATACCAGGCCTTTGAGGGGGGAAAGTTAGTTTTAGTAATGATGAATTATATTCATTCACACACACACACACAGAATATCCATCTCTTTACGTACACATATCACAACCCCAGAGTACATTAGGGTAATCTCCAGACTTACTTTCAAGTTAGCACCACATACTTGAATAAAAACAGGTAGTTGAGCTTCGCCTTGCAGTGATTACATCCTTTTCAATTGTATGAGTTTCAGAAATTAGAGTTTTTGATTTTGGTTGATTACATGAATATTTGTTATTATCATCAATCCTGCTGTTTATGGTATTTCTTGTTAAGGGTTTTTTTTCTAATGGGGCTGCATATTGGTGTTTAACCATTGCAGACCTAGTACATTCTTAGGTATATCTTTTTAGTGCTGCACCATATATAAGAGAAATACCAATCTCCGCATGTAATTTTGACACCCCTGTTTCTCCCTCAGAGGAAAGGAAAAAATTTATCGATGCAAAAGCGTACTCAGGAATTTATATTTTCCTTGAGCACCGAAGCCAAACAAGCACTCAAAGGTTCTTTTACATGCCGCATAATCATGAGATATGGACACTATCGATTTTCTGCATCATGAAAATCCACCGACTTAGGCCGGGGTCGAACCCGCAATCTTAGAAGTACAAGGCCAGCAGCAAACCAACTACGCCGCTCAGCCGGCTGTCTTAACAAGACATTTCGGTTTATTTAATTTATTCAGGAACACTCCACCCACCACCTGAATCATATATTGGTCAGAAAATGGCTTCGAATTGGTTTCAATTAAATGCGATATCAAATAGATCGTTTGTACAGCAGCTTTATTATCCTCAATATATTTGCAAATGTGCTCCATTGCTTTTCTTCTTTTGCAATTCCTACTATTAGCTCACACTCTCTATATATTTATTTATTTATCTTTATTTATTTATCAATCGTTAATAAAATACGTTTTAAAGCGCTCAATTGAGCTGAAATTTTATATACATGATTATTTTGGATGACAATACAATAATTTAATTATAATTAATAAAAATTAATTGATTAAAACTAATAATTTAAAGAATTACAAATACAGTCACGTTGGCATCATTTTTGGCGACTTAGCGACTTGTGTCAAAACTTGAAAAGATTCTTTTTCTCACGTTTTAAAGCATTCAGTTGAACTGAAATTTTATATACACGACTGTTTTGGATGACAATTCGATACTTTAATGATAATTAATAAAAATTAATGACCACTTAATGTTGTGATTCTATCATATGTATATACATATTTATATTAATTGTAACTATTTAATAAAAAGTAGCTAAAAATAAAATTCTTCTTTGTTGATCTAAGTAGGAATTCACTTAAAAAAATATTTTTTATATTATTTGTTACTACCTTTTTTTTTTTTTGAAGTATCAAACCCCTAAATTCTAACAATTTATCTTCAAGAAGTCACCTTCCATATTTTCTATAATTCTTTAATAATTTATGAATTGTATCACTGTGTCGTTTAATATAATACTCTTCATAACCGCTATGAAATTTCTACATATCAAATACGAAATTTTACTTTTTCTCGAATACAAAAAAGTACTGTAATTTCCAATTTTCTTATAAAGTGCAGTCTTCTGTAATTGATCCTTTTCTAGTGGTACTTCGAGTGTGTGGGGGGGAGGGTTCTTGCGGATTGTTTTGATGAATTGCCATATTTAATCACACTAAACAATGGACGCCCCATTTGGAAACCAGGTATAAACTATTTTACGCAAACTAGACTAGATCGTAATTTTCGTACCCTGAATATTAGCTTCCGACTCTACTGGCATTTCGTGAATTAATGTCAAGCGCAAAGTACGTACATTTGTATATCCTCGAGACATGTGTGTTATTAGAGGGGGATTGAAAACTTTTAGAGTTCAAAAACCTCTATGGGTAAAGATGTTATTTGGTATATAAATGAAGAAAAATACAGAAATTATTAGCACCGTACCATAAAAGCGGAAGATGGAGAAAAACTTACTGGATCAGGACTGATTCGGCGGTGAGGTGCTTAGAGGGTTATGAAATGTTGTAATTTACATTGTACTATTCATTAGTCAGTGCTGACAGCATCAATAATCATCGCCTTTGAGTTTAATTATATCGTGAAAATATGTTGTATTTTAAGTCTAAGTCACCTAACCAATTTAACCCTTAACTACATAATTTTAAATTTCTACTGAAAAATTATATCCTTCTAGTTCTCAAGTAATAATAAAAGGGAAAAATATGAAAAAAAAATTAAGCAGTTTTAAATTAAATTTCTGTCATTTTTTGTTTGTAGCAAAAGTGCAACATTACTTACCAGTAGTGCTGTAAATTTACAAGCTTTTTGTATGAGAGTTTTATTATTCATCATAAAATGTTTAAATTTCTTACCTGGTAATTTATTTTGTCAATAAATAAGAGGAAGCATAAAATATAATGGATTCCTTTTATAATTGTTGTGATTTCTGGAAAAAATGTTCTTCCAACTAGTGACAAAATTCTTCCAACTAGTGAGCATGTATTTCGTTGTAGTAATCTTTTTTTCAACGATAAGTGTATTGTAGGTAATTAAAAAAAATATTGAGTCTGTTAAATTAAAATAAATCATATGTTGCAGAAATGCAACAGTACAAAGTTAAGAGTTAAGCATTTCTCCGTTTTTTTTTTTTAATTTAATCCTTTTGTGATAATATTAAATTTTGAAATTATCATTTAAATTAATGTGTTTTCAAAAGTACGTTTATTCAATTCATGTTCTGTACATACGTACTTATAACTTTAATTCAATGACTAGGGTTTTTTTGTCAAAAGTTACATAAACTTATTGATAATACTGGGTCGGGCACATGTGTATTATTAACAGACTAGACATTAGAATGTTTTCTATTTATAATATAAAAGAACTCCGTGCACACAATAATAAATAGAATAAAATGAGTTAAATACTAGATAGTTTGTTCGCTATTTCCAGGTATCGATTGATGAAACTTTTGACAAGAAATCCGCGAAAAGCGGGAATTGAATGAATGAATACTATCGCGTCGCACTACTTACTCGAGGACTTTTTGGCGACGAACCTCGTAATTTTGAATCACGGCCAAGTGAAGGGAGCGACAGCTGAGTAGGTAGCCTCTCTCCTAGCTCCCACACCAACGGGAGGACCTTGAGCTCTCGACAGATTTAACGTGCATCGCTCCCCTACACAGTGGGTCTTCAGCGGTACTAGGCTCGAGGCTCTAACTCATTACACGTCGGTCACGAGTCCATTACCTTGACCTCTATGCTACCGCGGCTACGCGAAAAGACGGAAAGGGAAACAACTAGCAAGGATCTTTATTTTTGGTGTTCAATATGACCTCTATCACCTGCAATGCACATTTCAACTCTTTTTTATATTTTATGCAGCACATTTTGTTGGCACAAGCCTCAGCAGTACTTTGCTTAAGATCTTGCACCGTTGCAAGGAATATATTTATTGTGCTTCAAGTATCCCCACAAAAAATACTATGGGATTAGATCTAGTGAGCATGTGGACAATTCTGCGTAATACCCATCACCGATTACTAGGAGTTTGAGTGTCTCTACCAGATACTGTTTTACTTTTGTTGTATTTTGAGAAAGGAACCATTAGTTTCGAACTTAAAATAAGGTCTGATCTGCAACAAAATTGGGTGGCCATGGTAGCCTAATGGTCAAGGTAACGGACTCGTGGCCGGCTGGTCATTTCAAGCCTAATACCGCTGAAGACCCACCGTGTAAGGAAGCGTTGCACGTTAAATCTGTCGAGAGCTCAAACGCGTCCCCCCGTCGGTGTGGTGTGAAAGTTAGGAGAGGGGGCTTCCTGCTCAGGTGTCGTCCTCGTCACTTGACCATGAGTCAAAATTATGAGGTCTGTCAACAAAAGCCCTCGAGTAGCTGAATAGTGCGACGTTAATATTCACTCACTCACCCACAAAATTGGATATTAAGCCATGTAGTAGCTCCCAGGAACGGGCAGCATTAGTATATAAAAGTCTAGTACCTATGTGTTAAGTGTTCGTTTTAAAGTAGATTTTTTTTCTTTTTTTATTTTAAGAAAAATAAAGCTTTTATAGAAGTCCAAGTTGAAAAGATTCTTCATATTCTTTTATAAATTTTAAGCAATTTTAAATTTGAAAAAAATATTTAACAATAGCGTTTATTAATTCAGAAAGATATATTATTTAAAGAAAATATAAAAGTAAGAAATATAAATGCCCAGTTATACAAATATAATTTTTCTGAATATTTTTTGACATTTTTTTCGTTAGATAATTAAATTCATAAAACTTTAATTAACTTCACTTCAATGGTTTTTAATTATTTTCCTCATGTAACACAATGTGATTTTTATTGCAATCTTTCAGTTCTCTTATCTAAGACACTTTTTGTTCACAATTTTCATTAAGTACTCGCTTTATGCGGGAAGAGCAACTCTCAAAGATGGCGCTTATCAAATCATTTATCAATTTAACCATTTTTTCATTGCAGATATTGTTTTATTTGAACTATAATACTTTTTTCAAATTTTTATGACATAAAATTCGTAACTGGCCATAGGGTTCTCGTCTTTCTCTATCTAAAATATTTTAAACTTATTTTTTCTCGTTTCGAAGAGTATATTAATGAATTAATAAGAAAATTGGACCGCAAATAATATCAGAAAAATGTATATATTTAAAAAACCATAAAGCTATCTAATTACTTTTTTACCCTAAACTAAGCTGAAATATTTTCCACAGTCTGACTCAAAAGACACTTTTATTACACTACTGGCTATTAAAATTGCTACACCAGGAAGCATTGCAGATAACAAACTGATATTTATTAGACAAATATATTATACTGGAAATAACAAGTGGTTAAATTTTCAAGAAATTTAGGTGCATAAATCCTGAGAAATCAGTACCCCAAACTACTACCTCTGGCCGCTTGGGCATTCAGTCAAACAGAGATTGGATGACATGTACAGGTACAGATGATCATGCAGCTTCAACACGGTGCCACAGCTCCTCAACCATAGTGACTGGCGTATGTTGACAAGAAAGTCACTCGGCAACCATGAACCAGACGTTTTCTATTGGTGATAGATCTGGAGAACGTGCAGGCCAGGACAAGAGCCGAACATTTTCTGCGTCAAGGAAGGTTCGTGCAATATCGGCGACATGCGGCCGTGCATTATCCTACTAAAAAATAGGGTTTCGCATGGCTCGAATAAAAGTTATAGCCACGGGTCGTAACACACCAGAAATGTAATGTGCACTGTTCAAAGTGCTGTTAATGCAAACAAGAGGTGACCGAGACGTGTATCCAATAGCCCCTCATACCATCACGCCAGGTGATGGGCCAGTACGACAATGACAAATAATGCTGCCAATCTGGCCACCGAACATGGAGGCGACCATCTTGATGCTGTAAACAGAACCTGGATTCATCTGAAAAAATGACGTCTCGCCATTCGTGCACTAGGTTCGTCGTTGATCACACCAGTGAAAACGCTCCTGTCTGTGATGCAGCGTCAAGGGTAGCCGCAGCCATTTGTCTCCGAGCTGAGAGTCCATGTTGCAGCAAACGTCGTCAGACTGTTTGTGCAGATACTCTTTGTCTTGCAAACGGCCCCAATTCTCGGGGCTGTGATGTGGCAGCACGATCCATTAAGGCCATGAGGGTAACATGTCTGTCTTCTCGTTGCTGGTGGTAAGGGCAGTTGAGATCCTGCACGGTGTTCCATACTAACGTCCTGATCCGAATGATTCCATATTCTGCTAACAAAAATTGGATCTCGAGCGACGCGAGCAGCAATATGGGTGCAATAAACCGCACAATCCCTGTACGCTAGAATTCGACCTTTATCAAAGTCATAAACTTGCAGGTACGCATTTCTTTTTACATGAGGTATCACAGCAACTTTTCACTAGGCAACAACGTTCGAATGCAGTTAGTGTATGATTAACCAGCTGAACAATTTCCGCATTTAAAAATATTGTACGTAGGTATCGCTAACGGCGCCTATTTTGTTTGGATGCGCTGAAAAGCTAATCATTTGCATATCGTATCACCTTCTTCCTGTTGTTTAAATTTCACGTCTGTAACATATCACCTTCTTGGTGTAACAATTTTAATAGCCAGTAGTGTAAATGAAACAAAATAATTTGATACAAAAATATTGATCCTTATATTAAGAAACACAGCAGCGCCTATCAAAATAAACTTAAAAAGAAACACTATTTTTAGAAATTTCTAACAGTTGTTTGTATGAAAAATGACACCAAATTAAATATTCAGAGAATATGAAATATATACTATAAGCGAATAATAGTATAAATATTAGGGTTTTTTAAATAAAAATGAAAGTATTTGATACTATTATATTGATAAGAATTTTTGACAGCACGAGACCAATATACGAAGATACATTTGTAAAATTTTAATTATAGCTAAAATAGTCGAGATAAAAACAATTTTTATTTGTTTCCTTATGATTTCCCTAAACACCAACGAAGGTTATTCATTTCTCCCAATTTTCAATTGATTTCATCAAAAATATTGCTCCGTATTGAATGATGTCATTTGTATTTTCAGATCTCAAACATTGCAGTTTTTTTTTTATTCTGAAGGTAATAAAAAGTCCCTTGAGTTCAGGAGAATAGAATGGATGCCGAAATTTCAAACCACATCACTTTGATTCCTCAACCCTTCCCCGAAATGATTGAGCAGGTACATAGTAGGCATAAAGAATAACACCTTTCGTGATCACTCTTTGCCGTTTGTTGGTGAATGTTTCCTGCCGTTTCTCTATAAGAACATTACGCAATTTGTTCAGCAATAGATAATAACCGGAACTAGGGATAATCTGGCCCTACTCCAGGTAATCTATTAAGAATACTCCTCGACAGTTCTAAGAAACAGACAGCATGACCTTCCCTGAAAACTTTTACATCTTAACCTTTTTGAGGGTGGAAGTGCGTTTCCAATACGCATTCCAATACTCTTTAGACTTACATTATTTTGAAAGATCCAAGATTCATCCATAGTTATCAGGTAACCAAAACAAATCATCTCATTTTGCTCTAAGAGATTGATTATGTTCCCTGACACTTCAAACCTGTGATGTGTTTATTTTTTATTTATTTATTTATTTTTATTTTTCTATTATGCTCATGATGAGGGCCTGCATTAGAATTATTATTACTTATCCCACTACCCATATGATGAAAATTTAACACAATTTTAGGTACTTATTTCATGATTTTGTATTTTAGGTGGTGGCGAGCAGAGTATTTGGTTATATAAAGTACACATTAAACACTCCTAAATTTCTAAAACAATATTTATTAAGGAATTACCCTGGTACTCTAATGATTTCAAATGATTCTCAACATGAACTTAAGATATCAAATTCCTTTGAAATATAATTAGGTTTCTCGTACTTATATTTTTTAAATCAACAATTAATTACTAATATAGTACACAAATGAAATTATACCTTGAATCAATGCTTGAACAACAATCCTAATATTACTACTTTCCTCTTCCTCAGAACAGGAAAAATTTTAATACTAATTAAAATTTTAATCTTAAGAGAGAAAGAGTCATCAAGAAATATTTTTATAATTTTCCTTACGCACTTCCATTAACTTTTCTTTCATAATCGTTAATGAGAAATTTCCTCACATACACGATTCAATACAATGCGTAATGTAAACATTTTTCATTTTATATCTAAATGTTTTAATTAAAAAGAAAAGCAGTAGAATGCTTAATTTGTGATAATTCTTAAGCGTTATTGAGTTTTGTATTAAAAGCATTTTTAAGCAAATTACTTCAAATAATTTATAAGAATTTTATTTATTTATATTTTGGTGTTTTTATACTGATTATAATAAAAAATCATTCCACTACGTTCAACTATTCTACAGATTTTAATTTTTGAAACAAACGTTTTTAAATTAGATAATTTACTAAATTTATTTAATGAATAGTAAGACACTTTTAAAATTTGTTTGCGGTTATAAATATTATAAAAAATATTGATAATTCTCACGATATTAAAATCCTTTTCCTAGCAATTTCATTTATTAAAAATGAACGAGTACTGTAGTAAAATATTTGAACACGATAGTAAACATTTAAAGGATTATTTTTCCTTTTATTGGATGTTATAAATAAGATCTTTAAAGAGTATAAAAGGGGTTTTAAAAAAAAATGCTTTTTTTAAAGTGAAGTCTGCAATTTTTTTTCTATTCAGCCCCCTATATTTTTCACGCCTCGCCCATCCGGTATAGTGGTTCCCGTGACTGCGTGTTTTTAGGGGGGGGTTCAAACCCCGGGAAAAAAACCGGATGTTTAAAAATTTATAGTATTTGCGGGCATGGGGTTACTTAAATAGCCTAGCCGCAAATCCCCCCGTGAGGTTGGGTAGGGGGGAAGAGGTGGAAGGCCTCTGCCCACCCCCAGAGTGTTCTCCTCTAAATTGGGGAAACGGAAATCTACTGTCACTGTATGGGGCTGAAGCTACGGCTAACGACAGGCGTCACTTAGCCCTTTGCCTTAATGAATTTCATGGGCCTCGATCTGCCCTTTGCCGATCAGGTGGCATTAATAACAACATATTTTTTGCATTTATCAAATGATCCATGGCTGGCACACTTTCAAAAAACTAGAAATTAAACCAAATTGACTTCAAAGCAATCAAAAATCGTAATACAAATAAGTTTGTTACGTTATATTTTACATACTTTTAATATACAATAGTATCATTTTACATTTTTCATGATCAGTTATTTCTTCCTTAAAAGTTTGAATTTAAGACTTAAAACTCTGTAATTATTGCATTAAAAAATCACTTAATTTTTGTTAAACAAAGAATACTTACCAGTTTTTAAAAAATAACTTTCAGCAGTAATTATCATATATATACACAACCATAGTAAATCAATTTACGGAGCTCTATTTACAAATAGTCTTATAGTCCCGCTATGTGTATCAGTAGTATTCAACTCATTTCAACATTTCGATTTATACAACGCTAATATTCTCACAGTTCTTAAGATATCCGACTACGTTCGGAACCATGATTTTAAAAAAGTGCATAAATGGATAATTTTCGTGATATTTAGTGTCACTTGAAGAATACAGTTAAAATTGTTTTAAAAACATTTTAAAAAAAAAAAATTTTAAAATTTTAAAAGGAAAAAAAAAATTTTTTTTTTTTTTTTTTTTAAAAAAAATTTTTTATTTTTTAAAAGTTTTCCCGAAAGTCCAGGATGATTTTTTCAAAATTCACATTATTTTCAGAGTTACAAAAAATTAAAAAATTTTTTCTAAAATTTCTCCCCTTGTTTCGTAAGACAGGGGCCCCTTCTAAATTATTATTTCAAAAATTTGTTGAGCCTCCACGGGGGACCCCTTTCAAAAAAAATTAAAAAAATTTAAAAAGAAATTGGAAAAGGGGGTCTAAAAGGGGAAATTTTTAGTAAAATAAAAAATTTAAAAAAAACAAAACTAAACATTACTAAAAAAAACCCCTTTGGGGGGGGTTTAAATAGAAAAATAAACAACCCCCCCCTATTTCCCGGTCCCAATCTTCTAAAAGGCTAAAAAAATTGGGAAATTACATGGGAAAAATTCAAATAATCTTCCCGGTAGCTGCAAATTAATAAAAAACGTCCCCTTGGAAAAAAAAACAGTTTTAAAAATTTGGGGGCCCCAGGGCAAAAGGGGGGGGAAAAAAAATTTTCCCCAAAGGGGAAAAAATTTACAAGTAAAACCCTTTAGAAACTCTTAAAAACGGTAAATTACGGATGAGGCCCAAAATGTGTTGGTTAAAAAGGGAAAAATCCACAAACCACCTTTAAAATGGGAAAGAGCAAAAAAAACAAATAATATTCAATGAACCCATCCAGAAATTTTTTTTATTTGGGGAACCCCTTTTCCCAAAATAAGGAAAGAATTTGGGGGTCCAGTTTTTGTCTGGGGTTTCATTATCAAATGGAATATTCCCCTTTTTTCAGAGGGTCAAAAATGTATTTAGGGGGTTTTTCCCCTTTGGGTTTTTTAAAAGGGGCCATTCCCCTTTCATTTTTTTGGAGAAATGCAACTCCCCTTTTGTTTGGGCTTAAAAAAAATTTTACTAAGGTTTCCCTTCCCGATTTTCCCATCCCAGGGGGGCTTTCGTATTAATGTCCCCCGGTAAAAAAATCAAAAATTTGATTAGGGTTGACTTTAAGAAAATTTTTCCCCGGGGGTTTTATAACCCAAAAAAACCTTTTAAAAAAATTTAAGGAACTCTGTTTTTTCTTCCCTTTGGGTAAAAAAATATTGTTAAAAAACTTTTTTTTTTTTGATTCACCAGGTTTATTTTTTTGGCCATTTTTTACCTTAGAAAATACTTCCCATTTCAGTTTTGTCCAGTGATTTTTTAAAAAAAAATAAAATTTGCTTAATTTTGAACCTGTATTCACCCAAAAAAAAATTTTTAAAAAAATTTTTTAAAAAAAATGAATATTTTGAAAATTTGTCATTAAAATTCATTTTTGTCAAAATATTGTATTAAAAAATTTTTATTGTAATAATATTTTTAAAACAATTTTATAAAATTTTTCTAATTAAGTGACACTAAATATCATAAATATTATTCATTTATACACTTTTGCAAAATCACGGTTCCGAACTTAGTCGGATACCTTAAAAATAGAACAAAAAAATATAATTTCAAGTAAAGTTCTTTTTTATCCCTCAATTGCTGTTTTAAAAAAAAAAATACTTATTATTATGAGAGTATAAAGAAAGATATACCATTTTTGAAGGCTCAAACCTTAAAATCATTAAAATTCTTGCAAATGAACATGTATACTTAAGTATAACAATTTTTAAAAAATCATGTAGCTTAAATTATTATTTTTTTTTATTAGAAGAAACTCCACAATTGGGATATTTCATTTAACATGAGGCTTCAAATAGTTAAAATAGGGAAAAATTGTTATTGGGCCTAAATGTCACAATACTTTTTATTCATTAGTAAAACATAACATAATTAATGTGGGTCTCTGAAAATTACAGTGAAAATCACTTAAAACGAAACTAAGGTGACTGAAATTTTTTTTTGTGTTAAAGGATATTTTAAAAAAGAAAAATATATTCAACACACACACACAAAATTGAGTTTATTAGAGTACATTTTATTTACATAGGTATTATACACGCATGTATTTAATAAAAATTAATGGAAAAAAACATTCACAAGAATTTAATGAAATTTAATACAAAATTTTCAAGTTTTTGAGAAACAAAACACTTATTGAATTCTTAGAAAATTCTTATGAATATGAATATTTTTCTTTGTATTGTCATATTTAGAATCAAATTGTCAACAAGTTGTTCGATGTCGTTCATTTTGTTATTCATTACGCCATAGCTATGAGCGTCAAAATTACTGGATACTTTTCATGACGTTTGTCATTTCGGATGTCATGGAAACAAGAGCTGCGTAATTCATTTCATTTTCTACATCGGAATCTGTATGAATGATATTTTTTGAGCTTCCTAAATGTCTTTGTCTGCCATACACACATTTTCATCTGCTGCAACGAATTCTTCCAATGTTACAGTATAACATTCCAATAATACAGAAACTTCCTCAAACTTCGACTGATGTTTTCCGTATTTTGCTCATTCTCAGAAAGGAAACCTTTTCTATGTTAAATGAGTTTCGTTTCGTGTTAAGAGAAAAATAATGCATGAAAATACTTTGTAGTTTATCGAGACCGTTGTATTATGTTGTGTTAAGCGATATTTCGTCTTCAGCGTTTTTGTGTTAAATATATTTCACTGTATAATAAACAAGTAATATAAAAAAGATTTAGAGTCAATTCCTACTTAAGTCAATAAAGAAAATTTTATTTTAGTTAATTATATTTAATTAATTAATTAATATTTGAAAAAACTGTATCAACATCGTGTATTATCCACTACATGTTCAAAAATATATATTTGAAGCCAAGAAAAATTCGTTAGAAAAATTTACTGGCGCTATTTGTTGGTGCTAGTTCAAACTTCGTCAGAAATAACGCAGAATAAATTTAAAATTAAAAAAAAAATTTAATTAATGAATTAATATTTGAAAAAACTGTGTTAACATCAAGTGTCATCTACTAAAATTTTAAAAAATGTATTTGAATTTAAATAGATGAATAAAAAGTAAAAATGAAAAATACGATACGATTGAAAACTTGAACAAGGTATACATATATATATATATATATATATATATATATATATATATATATATATATATATATATATATATATATATATATATATATATATATAAAGTGAGCTAATAGTAAGAATTGAAAAAAAAAATACTTATCTTAAAAATTTGCCTTTTAGTTTTAGATTTTTCTGTTGCTTTAATAACAAAGAGAATTATTTATACCAATATAAATAGTTTCTAGAAATAAATTGTTCCACCTCATTAAATATTATGCTTCCACGTATTGTTTTACATTTGAATAGCACATTATTAATAACAACTCATATACCAAAGCCTCAACTTAACAAGGGCACTTGGATTAAGCTGCCTGTCATAAATATTTGTTCCAACTTGAGCATTCAAAGTAACTTTTGGACTATCGAAAATTCCAGCGCATAATTATTCTCCAATAGTTCTGACAGTAAATATCGTGTTCGTTGAGAAAGTCCGAGCAACCATGGAATAATTGGTGAAATATTCGGAGAGGAAGTTCGTTCCCTTGTTTACTTCTGCAATCTGCCGCCGACAATTCGCTCGGGACAAAACTGTTTGAAGCTACCAAGATTAGTTTACTTCGCAATTACATCTGGGAAACGGGTTATCTTAACTAGATATCTTAGAAGTTTTACTGGAACTGGATAAGAAATAGATATATTTATTAGAGAAGATATGTTATTATTGAAAAATTAATAGAAATATTTAGAGGAGAATTTGATTTCGATCAGTTATTTGGTTAAGTTTAAGAGTACATGTAATTAATAAAACTTTGTATAAATAAGAGGTTCTTTAATTAATAATTAACGTTCTTTTTCAGTGTTGCTTCTTTTGTCATTTTTGATTTTAAAATAAATCGTGTAAATGCAGTGGAAATTGTTTAACACGGAACTGGAGGGACTGAAATATTTTTTCGTGTTAAAGCATATTGCTATTATTGTATAAGGAGTCTCAGGGGTGTTAAATTTTTCTAGAGGTCTAAAAACACAAACAATTTTCAAACAGGTATAATTCTTTTGAATTTGAATTAAATGATTCGAATCTTTTACACATTATTTATAAAAGAATGGGGCTTCAGAAAAGTATAAAATGTTTAAAATATAATAATAATTTTAAAAATCATAAGCATATGAAAATTCTATGATAAATATTAAGTATTTTTTGCGTGGCGCATGCTATTTTCTAAAATAGTAGCCTCCGATGTATAAAACTTTATAGAATTATAAAATGCATCATACTCTTTAAGCCCTACCTAATTTTAGTATTATATATCTTTTGTATTTCAAAATATTTGTAAAACATTGCAATTTTTAATATTTTTAAAAAATGTATTTTTATTTATTAAAATATGTAAGTTATTATTCTATTTATATAAAAATATCTACAGTGTAATGAGATTACATTTAACTTTATTAATCAACTTATAGCTAGTAATTAAAGCTAATATTTTAGAAAATAGCATGCGCGACCTAAAACTTAAAAAATATTTCTTATAAAAAAGTTTCTTATTTTCATATGCTTATAATTTTTAAAATTATGATTATATTTTAAACATTTTATACTTTTCTGAAGGCCCATTCCTTTATAAATAATGTGTAAAAGATTCGAATTATTTAATTTAAATTTAAAAGAATTATACCTGTTTGAAAATTGTTTATATTTTCAGACCTCTAGAGAAATTTAACACCCCTGAGACCCCATAAAGGATTAAAAAAACGTATCAGCAAATTAAGTTTATAACAGTTAATTTTATTTTTACATAGGTATGTATGCATGTATTTAATAAAAATAAATAAAACAAAATTATTTACAAAATATTAAAGAAATTTAATATAAAATTTTCAAGGTTTTTTGGAGAACAAAACTTGCATTGAATTTTTAGAAAATAATCTAATATTTTTCTTTGCATTGCCTTCGAATCTATTTATTCGAATCTAAGCCACACTTTATTTTCTAGAGTTTAATGTTACTAAAAAACGGATGAGGCTTTCAATAGAGAATGAAACAATTCCTTCAATGGGGGAAATAATTGAATATGATATTAACGTTAGAGAGCAATTACAGATTCATGTATGTATTTAAAAGTGTTTGATACTGGTAAAATAAAATAATTATCCACTTCTTATTAATTTCATTATTTTTTTTTTTAAATTTCGTAAATATCGGATACCGATAAACCATTTTACACCATTTTTTATTTTTTCACAAAAACATGTTGAGAAACATGTCTGGTTTGCGCTTAAATTCGAATAAATATGTTACTTGGATTTAAATATGAAGTAATATTAATATTTACCTAAATTTAAGAAATTTAATCAACTGTGTATACCCAATTATATTACTTTAATTATGTTACTGGATTTCAAAGGTATGTTAATTACGCAGCAGATCAATAGAACATTACGAGCATATGAATATGAATGTTCCAATTAGAACTCTCTCATTAGAATTGGTTCGTGTAAAAGCGAAATATTAATAGTAAATTCAAGTTCCTAAGATATATAATTATAGTATTTAAAGGTATTTAATTTATGCAACTATTGTGACTCTTAACTGTTGAAATTTGATACAAAATGGTTACTACTATTCTTTACTTTTAGAGATAAATTCGAATTGATGAAAGTACTAATTTTATCAACGTGTCAATACAAATATAAATATAAATGGTTTTTAAATTTGCAACACCAGGAAGGTGTGAGGGAATAAGAGTGTAGGGTTTGATGGCGCAAGAAACAATAATTCGGACGACAGGATGGAATAAAAATAAGAAAACGTTACTTATTGTACGTATACAACATAACAGAAAAAACACAAGATTAAAGTTTTAGGCAATTTGAGGCTATATCCCTTTAAGACCCGAATTATTTTTATCTTCGAATATTAAATTCTTCTGGTTATTAATACTATATAGACCCCAATGACATTGGGAAAAATAATAAAAAATTCCCGAGCCCCTTAGCACGTAGACGATACCCGCACGATCGTGCGAGTTGTGCGTTATCTGTGAAACAGGTCACCTATGAAATTTTACGAGTTATGCATTTTTAGCTCTAAGTTGATAGAAGAAACAATCTTAATTCAACAAAAATTGTTACAAATAAGGAAATTATTGATGTATAATTAACTCTTTTATTAATTCATTATTTATTTAATGCAAAAATCCTTTGTTTTGTCTTTGACAGATATAAATGACCATAGCATTTTTCACAACATGGTTTCGAACTGCTTTCGTAGTTTTCAAATCTGCACTTGTGAGGCCTTGAAATGTCATCAACACATCAAAAATGGCTATACATGTTAAGCCTTTTATCCTGGAATGGTTAGGATAAAAGCCATGACATGTATAGCAGGTGGATTATAACGCTTCGATATTTTTGCGAGTGGAATTACAACACTTTATCTTCATCATTAGTTAAAATACTTTTGTTAGTAGTTGCTAACGCTTCAACTATCTCTAACTTAAATTTTAAATTATCTATTTTGATTTTTAGAGGAATTTTATTTGATATTGCATCTTGTTTGCACAGAAACCAAGAATTTGCAACAGCTTAATCAATGTAATGAATGTGTTCAAGAGACTTTTATGGTAAAGAATTATCCAAAATTGTCTTTTGATTTCAAATATTGTCATATGTTACTTCATCGCTCTCATCTGAACTTGACTCTCTTTCCAGTATACGCGATTCATATGTTTTATTCGCACTATTGTCATCATCCGAGAGATCACTAAGTTCTGATTTAAGTTCAATCTGATTTATTCATCAATTGAAAAATTTCTTCTGTGAGAATTCTTCTCCTTTTAGACACCTGAAAAAGTTTTTGGTTAAAAGTTAACACAGTATTCCGTGAAAAATAGTAAAATGCATCATAACATATTATTTTATTATTTAAATATATATATTTAAACCACACCACACTAACTACCACCAGAAAACCCAGATTTTTTTTTTGGGGAGAGTTATGGATGCAGATATCTGTGGAGGGGATAAAAATGCCATACTCCTCAACAAATGTATGGAAAGGAAAACTTTGCAAAAAAGAGAGAAAGAAAGAAAAAAAAGGGGCTCATCCATGGTAGCCCCTAAGAAAATTTAGTATTAATTATATAACTATATATATTTCATTTTTATGCAGGCTTTCATCAAAATTATTGAAACAGAAAAGAAAATTCGCATGATAAGTACTTATCTTTACAGCTGCCACGTCTTACTAGCCACATTAATAGAGTATAGTTAATATTTTTTCTATTTTACAATTATTTGAACATTAATACAAAAATTTGTATCCAAGAAATTAGAGAAATACATTAATAATTACCTTTTTTCAACAGATAAAAAGAATATGTTTTTTCGTTGTATATTTGAAAACAAAGCTAGATTTTCCAGCTCTAAGTAAAACAAGGACCACAACCATCGTCTGTTGATAAAAAGTAACACTTAACATTTTCTGCAAACGGGCTCAATCGTTAGACTCGCGATTTTCTTACATACGACTATCCCAGAAGCAAAAACTTATAAGAATATCTAACCCGCACGATCGTGTGGGTTGGATCTTAAAGGGATATAGGGTCCGAAATTCATGCACACATTTATTGCCTCTGGCAGCTGAAACGTCTCTAACCCGATTAGGCATCAACGCGAACTGAACTAAGACAACAAATACGAACTTCATGTCTCTGTCACACTACATCAATCGTAATATCTGAAGAACGGTGAGGTTCAGTCTCTTAGCAACCATGGCCAGATATTTTCAATGTGAGGATGATCTAAATAACTTTCTGGCCAAGGCAACAATCGATCCCTTTCTGAGTCTAGAAGGTCAGGATACGACGGGCAACATACAGTAATGCTTTATCTAGATGAAACAGATAATGCTTCCAAGGACTTGTAGATAGAACACAGCTACCGGACTTAAGACCTGATAATTATAACGGTGGCTACTATTCGACGACGTGGGAATGACGGCCCATATCATCACACCAGATGCAGTGCCCGTATGATAATATCGAATTCAAAAAGGCCACGTGCATTCTCTTTTGTGTTTTCAGACACGAATGCATTCCTCACGATGCTGCATGAAAATGCGAGGTGATACCACTCCTATATCCAGTTTAGGCGCACCACTGTCACCATCCGTCTCTATATCGCATTGTCAACGGAAGCTATAATGATGGTCCCTGTGCAGTAGTTTGTGCTGTGTGCTGTTCGTATGTTTACTCATTGTGCTGCGTATAAGCCCACTTTCTGACTCAAGATCCGTGATGTGGCTGTACAACATGTCTGCGCTTTCGGGCGTTAATGACTGGAATCCTTTGAAATCGTGCCTGGTGGACCCTTTTCAACCCATTGATTCCGTATTTGCATAACTGTCGTTTAGATTCAGACCAATGGGAATAGTAATACAGCGGAATGATAAAACACCCTCTCAATAGACTATTATCCTTCTGCTATCAAGTTTCGACACGTACTGGTTACCATTTCTTCTTATTATTTAAGGCAAAATACGGTCTTCTCCAAACCCACCAATATTCAAATATTATTTCCGAATAAAAAACCCACTTTGTTACTTTCCTTTTATTCAGAGATTAAGATGCCATTTCTCCTTTAGGTGTCATTCGATTGCTCTTAAAGACTATTCATTTGTTTATTTCAGCTTATTCTGTTCATACGAATTTGACTTTTGTATCATCTCTTCTTCATGGTGTCTTAATTTTAATTTTCAGCAGTCCATAAATAAATATTAAAAATAGAACAGACATTATAGTTAAAAATTAAATTATACTTTACTCAGTTGTTTCTTTTTTTCTTTTTTTTGACAAATGATGTTCAGACTTATCATTGTTACACAAATAAAAATGTTTGAATATATAAATGCTATAATATTAAGATATTACATTTTTATAAGATTATAATATTTGTCATAATATAGATTCGAAATAAAAAGTAACCATAGAAGAGTGTATTTCGGGAATCATTTCATTTTGAACTAAATTCTTTCAGAATCGATTCATTTACTTTAATATTTTTGTTACATATTAATTTTAATTTATATCCTATTAGAAAAAAAAAAAAGTTCAAATATTTCACTGATATATTTTTATTATCATTCCAAAAAAAACCCTTTAACAGTATGTACTTTATAATTATTAGAAACTACATGTTTTACAGATTCTGATTTAACCTATGCCTTATTAAAAAGTCAAATTAATTATTTATATCAGATATTATTGAGAAATCTAGACTTAAAAAATATTGGGGGTCTTTAATAGTTCTGAAAAAATTAAATTATGAATTACATTCCACATTTATAAATTTTCGCTTTCGGATTTTAAAAAAATCAACAACTGTCACTAATCTAGCTGAATGAAAAATAAAAAAATTCAAAAGTATTCTAAAGTTTTCTAAATAAAAAAAATTATTTGAAATGGAATTCTTAAAACTTTTGCATAACTGACATGATTTTGCTCTTAGAGAGTCGAAAGAGAAATAAAAATTCCTCACTTTAAAGAGGAATAATTCTTGACACTTTATAACTCCTTCTACTTTAGGCAATAATGTTCAAAACCCAAATCATAAATACTGATTAAGAAAAATTATAGCCATAAAATTTTTCATGAAAAATAATAATGTTAAAAGTGCCTAAATGAGTTTTGTAATGCAAATACTACATTTTTCCTTCTCTTACGTTTTTTTTATATATATAGTTCATTTTAATTTACTAGTTCATAAATTTTTATCGAGTTTTACACTTTGTAAATATCGAATATAAGTATCACATGAAAGAAACAAAAGTTTTTTTACTTTCCAAAAAGAAAAAAGCTGCTTACGAATAACAAAATTCAAGATTAACAAATGAGTAGATTATCCATTGCCATATATATATAAATTTCATAAAAAAAATCATATTGTAAACAAAGTACATGTTTTTGATTATCTAACATATGCACCTTTTAGAAACTCTTATATATATATATACTCGTTTAACTTCACTTAGTTTCGTAACAGCATAAAACAAAAGTTTCTTGGATTTTAAATTGCAGGACCTTTTAATTAGAACATTCTCATAAAATTTGAAATGCACTCCATCAGTTTTTTAACAATTAATTAACGACAATAATAACTATTAAAATACATCCAAAAAAGTAAGAGCAAATCAGTGTAAATAAAGCTATCGTGTAAAGTACTTTAACATCTGATGTGTGTGTAGATGGTAAGTAAATATTATGACTTCTAAGAGTCTTCTATTGTGTCTTCTAATCAGATGTATTTAAAAAAATATATTTGTTTTTTGCGTCCTTTGTGTACTACATTACATTGAAAAATCAACATAGGGAAGGAGTGCTCATAAAGTGAAGAGAAACAACAAAGAGAAACAACAAAAGGCAACAAGTGAGGCTTATTTTGAAATTATCGTGGGCCAAAGGTGAGCTGTTACAGTACGCAATGGCTCCCAAACCACGGAATTGACACGTCATGATGCGTTCCACAGATGCAGTCGCAGATGAGGGTCCAATAGGCAGACAGATCCACTGATCTGTCTGCAGATTGGACACTCAGGTATCATGGCTATCATTTGAAAAACAGAAGCGTAGCTCAACATGAAACATAACCCCATCTCATTCCGTCGTCCTATAACCGTCCATCACTATAGCCCGAGACTTTTGTAGATGGAATTGTCTGTGGAGTCAATATCCTTCTTCTTAAAGGACACCATGAATACAATAACGACCGATCCAATCTAGGGATAAAGGTCCTGATCAATATCAGAATATTAAGAGATCAGATTATTATGCATACTGTTAATTGAAGTCAGAAGTGGTTTGTGTGTAAGGCCTTCATTGTTTATCACTCTGTCTGTACCAGTAACCCTGAAACTTGCCATTTCCTATAGCCAATGCACCATGAACACTCCTGGATGAATATCAGCAGAGATTTGACATATGTATCAACTAGTTCTTATCAATTCAATCACCATTCCTCTCATAAAATTGTCTATAAGTTTGATAGAGCTACCTCCGGTAATGTAAGCTGGCATTCTTTGCTATTATACGTGGCATATGAGACAAAACAAATCAATAATGACTTCTTTGACAGAAATAGCGTCACCAATATTGCCCATTCAGCAGGTTTGCTCTCTTATATCACAAATCACAAATTCCTGTGTCCTCTGATAATGTTTTATGGATAAACACTTTTAAACAGGATATTGCATTATATTATAAATGAACGATGTTTGAAAGTAAAATTTTCTCAGAAATTGGGGAAAAATTTTTTAAAAAAAGAAAAAAATTTCCCCACTGAAAAATTTAAATTTTCTTTAACCTCAAAAATTTTTTATTTAAAAAAAAGTTCAAGTTATACATAATAATAATTTCAAAAAGTTCAGCGATATAATGAATTACAAAAAAACTCATTCATACATTTAATTTCTTTTTTAAAAAATTTATTTTTTTTTTATTTTTTTTTCAATAAAAATTTTTACCAAAAACCCATTTAATAAACATTAAAACAAAAGTTAACTGTCATATATTTAAACTTACAAAAGAAATTAAAGTAGTTGTAATGTCTTTTTTCCTGAAAAATGCATTTTAATATTTTTTTTCTATGAATCCATATAAGTTAATATTCACTATATACCAGTTGAAGAACTGCTTTATAATTAGTAACAAAAAAAAAAATTTTAACCAAATGTCTTTTAAAAAGTATAAAAAGACAGAACCTTCAAAACATAAGACGCAAATACATAAACGGCAAAAACATCTGGTACTTCATCACCTAGCTTGTCACAGATAGTAAACTTTAAGAGAAACACAAATCACTCGACTGTCAAGAGTCTTCATCTTCTAAAGTTACAATTACCTAAAGAAGATGAATCACTCCCAAAGGGGCATTGTTCTTCATATGTCATCAACAGAGGTTTCTTCAAACAATTTTTAAATTTTCGGGGTTTGTCATTTAAAAGGGTTTAAATTTCCTTTTTAAAATAAAAATGTTTCCACACTTCTTAAGTTTTTAATTTTAAAAACTTACTTTGTGTTGTGTGTAAATTATAACACCGCTGTATTGTTTTGTATTTAGTACATATGCAGGGTATACAAATTTCAATTCTACTAATTTATTGCATAACATCACCTCAAAATTTCCTTATTTCTCAAATCATTTTTTTTCGTGAAATATTTTGATTACCGATTCTGTCAGATAACATACATATTTCGTTCCTCAATTCAAGCCTTCAAAAATTGTAGTTAAATTTAAAAGGTTCCTTTACAGATACCTATATAATCTTTCTCTCTATCATTTAGACAGAATACGTCCCCCTTGTAAAACCAGACAAAGTTTAAATAACTCGAAAAGAAAAAGGGGATTTATTAGGGTTTTTTTTCCGAAAATAAACAAATTTTGAAATTTAAACAAGCCGTGCCTAAGAATTGATTTTCTAAATAGAAATACATGCCCTTTTGCGTTATTTCTCCTACGGAATACTGTTAATAAAAAATATAATTAAATAATAAATAATTTAAATAGTTAATAAGTCTATATTCATGGTCTGAGAAACTGGATCCTATGAATTAAAATTTTAACATGAAAAACCACTTAAAATAAATTCCAATGCTTCAGAGGGTTAGCACTTTTCTGAATCATATACTCACCTTATGGATGTTCTTCTTAGCAAGCTATAAAAATTATTCCGTAAAGGAAGTTTTTAAGTAATTTTTGGGGGAAAAATTAATACATAAATAAAGTTAACATAACTTTTTAACCCAAATATAATTTAACGTAACATGTTATTGAAGCAAATTATTAATAAAAAGCAGAACCTTTGTTAAAAAAAAATGAAGCATTGAAATTGCTTTTATGGAACTTATTTAAAATTATTATATTAATGAATATAACGTTATTTTAAAACATCATTTAAATACTAGAACTTCATTAACATGTCTCGAATAACTTATATTTAATCATTATCATAATTAATAAATGAGCTTAAACAATTTACGATTTTCAACCACAAGCTCTTACATTTTCCTTTTTGAAAAAAATTTTAAAAAGTTTAAAAAAGAAATTTAGATACCAAAAATTTTTCTTTTGTTGCAGAAGCTTGCATTCTAATTTACTTCAGACATTTATCTATTAATCATGGTGACATTTTGCGTCTGAAAGGAAAACTAACAGCAGTTAAGAACATATTCCAAGGAATTTCCAGTTAAAATACAAAGTAAATAGCCACTTACTAAGTTATTCATTCCATTTTCTAATGTAATTACGAACTTCCAAAATAAGTGCAAAGTTATTTAACACCCAAAAGAGTGATGATACTTAATGTGATCACAAAAAGTAATCTAATGTTTGTAATCATCATTTCTTTCTAATTTTATTTTTTTGATAAAATAATAAAAGAGTGTCACCCACTTTTTCTAAAAAAGGATTGCTAATTTATCGTAAATCTTATCCGAATCATTTTTTAATAAAACGTGCTGCTTTTATACGTGTAAATAGTTTATATATATACACTATTGTTTGTAAAAATTTTAAAACTGTGAACCAGTCATATCTGAAACAAATGAAATTTATTCCACTTGTTGATTATAATTCAAATAAATTATCAAATTTAAAGAGCAGTGTAAAACAAAAATAATACTGAAAAATCAATGGGATAAATTCATGTGACATCATTTAATCACATGATAACTGCAACCACGTGTTTCTAGCCAATCAGTTCATAAATCTGTGTGACGTCATCGTCACATGGTAAATATAATCAATTGTTTCCAGCTAATTATTTCATTCGCTACGCTGTTTCCCCTTTTTCTTTTTACAGAAATTTTCTGTAACAAAGTACATATTTATCAACAACGCAAAAGTTTAACAAAATGTACCTGATATAAAAGTACACGTAACAAAAGTGTTATTTTTTAATTTTAAAAACTTTAAGAAGAATCTTAATATTGAACACCTTTATAAAATTCAGATTTGAAATTTTACTAGTAGGCAAGTACAAGTCTAATTTTAGTTTCGAATTACATGGAGGATAACAGTAAATATAGGTAATATAGTAAAGGTAGAATTATTAAATATATATATATACTTATTAGATTACTTATAAGTTAAACAGTTCAGCACGTACAATTGCGTAATGTTCTCTTTTGCTAAAATGTTTTATCCCAAAATATATATATTTTACCTTCTTTTTTCCTTTTTTTTAAAAAACCCCCAAAGAAATTAAATATAATTTCTCTGAACCACCTTCGATCATAGCTCAAAGTCACCCCATCAAATGCGTTTGAGCTTTCTGCTTCCTGTATAAATTCTTCTTCAGACATATTACCATCAACTTTTAGGATGTGTAACTTAAAATCTAAAGTGTCTCAATTAAAATGTGTATACTCATATTAAGAAACCGCCCCCCCCCCTAAGGTAATCGTTTCTTTGATTATCTGCGTGAGCTAGAGGTGTAGGGCTTACAAAAGGAATAGACATTTTTTAATTCTTAATATGACTTTATTAAGAATGTAACTTAAGCGCATAACAATTTAGATGATTATAGTTAAGAGAGAATCTACGACGAACAAACACACAGTAATAGTTATACCAAATTGCGTAACTTGGACCACTATCAATATTTCATCCGCCTAATCTCACTTCTAATAATATTATAAGGCCTAATATCAAATAGTCAATCCTACCTTTAATCCATCCCTTAGCTTCAATCTTGGCGAAGAGGCGTCTGGGTGCGCGTGCAATGGTATGCACTTGAATCTAATAGCATAATCTTCGCTGCAACTTTAACTGGCTGTCAATTCACACTTGTATCACTTTCGCACATAACATTCCCCAAATTGCCATCCGACTCGGTATCGGAAACTTCTGCTATTTAAAAGCTATCTCATTTGCATTTCATCTTCTACTTTCGCTTCTTGGTTTTGGCGCAGTGTGCGAGTTTGCCGCAAATTTCTAATCTGGCCCAAAGAACCCAGAGATCATGTTAA
Source organism: Trichonephila inaurata madagascariensis (assembly GCA_019973955.1). Classification (NCBI taxonomy): domain Eukaryota; kingdom Metazoa; phylum Arthropoda; class Arachnida; order Araneae; family Nephilidae; genus Trichonephila; species Trichonephila inaurata. Next base: position 33,739 of record BMAV01020740.1, read on the forward strand.
AGAAAAGACGCATGAGCCCGTCACAATATTTATAGTTTTGTACGCTCATTAGAAATAGTTATAGTTATTTTATTATGCATAAAATCATACGATATATAAGCCCTGGAGAAATCAAACATTAATTTTGTTTGATTGCGGAAAACCAGCATTGCTTATAAATTAAAATGTCTACTACATTGAAAAGTATAATAATAATATTTTGAAAATTCAATTCTTTTCAAAAAAGTCTCTGTTTGAAAAATCTTAAGTTACCTTCTGTTTTATGATGTCATTCATTATATATAATTTTTTTTATGCGGAGACATTTGCACAGTAACTAGACATAAAAAATTACTTGTTAATTACTTTAAAAAATTACTTGTAATTATAGACGTATTAAGTAATATAAGGAAAAGTTAAGAAATGTAGCCTCAAGTAAACAATAATATTGAAAAATATTTAGCTAGAATATTTAATACCTTGTCCAAAAAAGATCATTGAAAAACTCTGAAGAATTCAATATTTAACTCAATTTTGGTAGTCAATTATTAATATTTCCTTCCGGAAACATCAATAGTTACAAAATCTAATTTTGTGAATTTGAATAATCAAATTAATTCTGTAATAAAAAATCGAATTTTTCACTTCTGGTCGCATGAAACTATTATTAGATTACAAGTAACGGACAAGAAAGTTATGAAGCATAAAAACTGTAAGTCATTTTCAGGAAGCTAGCAAAGGAAACGAAACTTAGTTAAAATTCTTTTGCCAGGAATGCTTGTTATTCGAAAATGAACCCACAAAATAAATATAGTTAGAGAAATTCAGTTTACTTCGTTAAAGGTTGATGAAACAGTGCAGAAAAGGGATTTGCTCAAAAAGTTGAAGTATGTGTTTTTTTTAACCAACCACACAGACAGACAAATTTGATTGATAGTTTCAATTCTTTGCGAAAAGTTCTTGTATTGACTGAAACTTCACGTCGTATACACGTATGTATGTATGTATGTTTGTGTGTGTATGTATACATAGATAGACACGAAAGAAAAAGAAAAGACAGTATAAGAAAGGATAGGACAGGATAGTAGAAGACAAATGATTGCTTCACCCGTGAAAGAGCCGTAAAAATATACCAGTTATGTCGTTGATGTTTTTAGTAATGGTCACATGGTTAAAAATGAAACAAATTTATAGGACTAATTTACTCATATAATAATGTTTAATGAAACATCTCTGAATAAATTCTGAAAATAAAAAATACAATATTTAATCAAAACTTGTGGAACAGGGAGTTTGACACATAAAGGCTGTAATTAATCACAAATGCTGCTTACACAAACGTAGTGATGTTAATGATCTTTGATGTGATTACATGCAAAAAAGATTACTTCAATACTTAACAGATTCTACTTGAGTTACAACTTTAGATTAGTCTGACATAGAAGAAATTTAATTTCCATTTTTATGATACTAAACCCTGATAATTCTGTATTGAAGTTTCTCAGTAACTGGTTTCTTTACTACAAATTTTAATATGCATATACCTATTAAATACCAACAATTTTAAATGGGATTAGGATCAGGGCATTCCCAGGTCAGTCCCAAACTTTGATAACAATTTTTTCATATAAGCTTAATTTAAACAAAGAAATAGGCCTTAAGTTAAGTTTATAATATCAGTTATATTGTCAAGATAAAAACAAACCTACAAAAGATGCAGCAAAATCCTATATAAATAAGTTAAGTTTTATTTACCAATTGCTCCATAAGACAGGGTACAAAAAAAATTACATTTTTCTGTAACTTTAAAATTATCCCGAATAACTGGCTTTAAATACTTATTAGTGTAGATTTCCAGTGGGTTCTCTTAACTGTTCTCTGGAATTAATTTATTACATTACGAGATATTTACGTTTGCATTTTTCACTACCTGTGTCAAAAACCAAGTTCACCAAGCTTCTGCCGAGTACATGTTGTATTGTATGGATCTTTGTAAGAAAATATCTGCACGGATCCACTTCTTGTGCTTGACTTTTTGAGTCAACAGTCTTGAGATCTTGTCTGACTTGGTTTTTGAAGGATTAGTAACAGAATAATGTACGTCTGTATTGCAGAAGTACTACTGAGGTTAGAGCAGTGTTTCTCAACGTGAGACCTACCCCACACACGGGGGCAATTTGATTCTTAAGAGGGGGCGCAATTTACTGTAGTCATATTTAACTAAATGTGGATTTAGTGCCAAAAATTATCTACTTCTAAAAAGGAGAAATAGGTTGGATATGACAAAACTGAGAGACTTGAGACTAAAGTTAACTAAGTTGGTACCCAACAAAAAGTTCCAAAACTTCAAAGATATAGCTCTGTTTGCTCAATGTACCTCAATGCTTATTAGAGGTAGTGCGGAACGCAATAGTACAACTATACATGCTGGTGTACGACCAGTATGGCGATGCATAAGATAATAACGAAGCAACTATCTCTACGGTGTCTCCAGACTTCAACAATTGTGATGTTGCAGGCAGAAGCGAGATTGGTCTGTACTTAAAAATATCGTGCAATTCGGCCGCCCATGTCCACTATTCAATGCTCTATTTCAGATGCAAATGTGTGTGACCTTAAGACAAAGGAAATCACAGAAATCGAAGCCTTTCGGACGTGCATAGTGAGGAGATCTTGGTGCAATCAGGGACTTTGGTCAATCCTTTCCTTCTGAATTCATCGATTACAGATCGGTAACACTCTTTAATATTTATTTATCAAACATTCGATTCCTATGATCCTGTTAGTGTTCCTTTTTGTGTAGGACTAGTATGGTGTGATGCATGAAAGAAAATAATCTCTCTAAGGTGTCTCCAGACTTCATTTCAACAATCGTGATGTTGCAGGCAGAAGCAGAATTCGTCTGCATAAACAATGTCATGCAATTCGGCTGCCTGTGTTCGCTATTGTTATCACAGCATTAGCTTGTTTTAATAAAGCTTGTTTTTGTTTGATTCAATACCGTATGCGTTGTATTCCTTTTTCAGCACCGATGCTTTCGTCCCCCTTTACGAAATAATACTCCCCCCTCTTTTCCCCCAGAATTTCATGTCTCTCAGATGATTTTTCGTGAAGTTATGGCAAAAAACGCCCCTTTAGAAGTTTTGCCCCCAGTGTTAAAGGGGTTTTGAAAAGCATATTATGCATTTTTGAAATTTTTCCTCTTTCCATGCTTTCTTATAAAACAAATGTTATAATAATTCTGCATTCAATTATAAATTCCGATTATATTCTGAAAATAATGAAAATGCTCAAATACATTCTAAAATTCATGTATTTCGTAGAATTTGAAGAGCTATGATATATTCTGGCTGTTTAATTCAAAATCCTTTACAAAATCAAAATTCATCTCAAATGAGCATTGTGGACTAGTCCTATTATTAAACATAGCTCTGGCACAGTCGACACTGCCCAGTACTGAATAATTTCTAAGATGTTCTGCTATGATATGCTTCCCCGATTTATGGAGCAGTCTGCTTCTGACAACTCTCGAGAGATATAACTGCTTGCCGATATCCAGCCACGTTTCCTCGCAATTACATAAGGGATCAAGTGTACCTTAACTAAAGATGTTTAATTTTCATTAAAATATAAATAGAGCAAAGGCCTTACTGTAAAAAATTTGACGGAGGATTACATAATGGGGAAAATTTCGTGTCAAATAACTATTTTAGGTAGTTCAAAGATCATAGAGAAATTAGTAAATTCAATGTATATGAATATGTATAGTGGTAATTTACTAAGCATATATGTTACGGTATCCGACTACGTTCGGAACCATGATTTTAAAAAACGATAAATGAGATTTTTAAAGGGGTATTTAGTGTCACTTAGATTAGAATCTGTATAAAATTGTTTTAAAGGAATTTTTACAAAAAAAATTTAAATACAATATTTCGGCAAAAATTAACTTGAATAACCTTTTTTTAAAATGTTTTCCTTTTGTGAAAATGTTCTATTTTAATAATATTTTGCCTGTATATACTCAGACCTCTGTACAGTGGCTCAACATAATTTTGAAAAAACATTATTTTCAGAGTTACAACCATTTGAAAAAAATTATCGGGTATTTTCTTAAAAATTTCTCTTCTGTTTTCGTAAAACATGGATAAACCCACTTTTAAAAGCATTTCAAAATTCTAGTTGACCTCTGTATAGAGGTCTGAGGAATACAGGCAAAATATTAATACAATAGAAGCATTTTTTCAAAAGGAGAACATTTAAAAAGGTTTTTCTGAACCAAAAATAGTATTTAAAAAGCCCTTAAAAAATTTTTTTTCATGTATTCTAAAGGGACACTAAATATCATAAAAAATTTTCCAACAATTTAAAAATCACGGTTCCGAAAGTATAAACCTTGCCCTTTTAAACAAAAAATATATATATATATATATATATATATATATATAATTTATTTATTATATAAAATTTAAATTTACTTTTTATTTGGGAATTTTTAAAATTTTTTTTTTTTTTTTTTTATCTGTGTGTTAGAGCTATTTCTAAAGTAATATTTAAGATATTTTGTAAAAATCAATTGCAATTCGAAAATCTAATTATAGAGCCGATATATTTATAAAAATATCGTCTGTAGATGAGATAATTTAATTTTATGTATTATTATTATGCATTTCTAGAGATATATACCTGTCAATGAAACATTACTCTTTTTTCTTACGTTTTTAGAACAAGTCAATTGTATTTTTAGATTTAGTCGATAATGAACTTGAAATGAACGATATAAAGGTTCAGGTTATGTTTTTCGTCTGCTATAGTAGCCGAAGTTTTATTAATTGTGAAGATATATATGAGTAGGAGAGATTATCAAAGAGATAATTCAGAAGATGTATAATTTTGAAATACAAATATTCAAACTATTACTTTATTATAAAAAGTATATAGAAACTTTTTTTTTGTATTGAAAAG
>BMAV01020744.1:4978-23791 GCA_019973955.1 Trichonephila inaurata madagascariensis
TGGACGAGATCACTTCCCATAATATTGCTTGGATTGAGAACAATTTGGCATGCTGATTTCGAAGCTATACCAGTAGAATTACTTTATGGTGAAAGCATTCGTTTACCATGTGATTTCTTTGAAGACACCCTGTTTCAACCTCAATATGAATTCGTCCAAACACTTAAAGCAACCATCAAAGATTTCAAGCCAGTTCCTTTTTCATATCACAGCAAGCAGAAACATTTTATCTTCAAAGACCTCAAAGATTGTTCTCATGTGTTCGTCCGGAACTGACAGTGTTCGTTGGAGCCTGCAACCACCATATCATGGACCCTATAAAGTTATCAACCGATCTGACAAAGTTATTACACTTTTCATTAAAGGTAAAAATGTTAATGTTTCAAAAGACAGATTGAAACCATGTTTTTCCGACAATTCTTCAGAAAGTGACATTGAAACCAGCATTGGAGAATATACACCTAATAAACCTGCAAAAATGCCCAAGAAAAAGATCAGATTTGCTCCATTGCTCTTTCCTACTTCAACCAGAGCGACAAGAAGTGGACGTCTAGTTCGTTTACCAGTGCGTTATCAGTGAAATGCATTTTTGTTAAAGTATCTCACTTGGGGGGGGGGTATTGTGGCGACATATTACTAAAACAATATTTGCACTACGGAGAAGGATAAAAACGACTCAACTTCTGACGTAACGTTTTTTGTGTTCTTTTTACATTTTCCCCGACAGCTAGTCAGCCATTGATGTCCGCTCTCTATGTATGCATTGCATCTGCTTACCAAAATTCCTTCAACCTTAATATCATTGTAAATAAAATCATTTCCTTCAATCCTAATTAAGGATTGTAGTTTTTAAAAATAAAAAAAAAATAATAATAAAAACGATATACAAAGCTGAAAACATTTAAATATTCTGGATCCAAATATATAGTACACTTTACTTAGTATTTTTTTAAAAAATACAATTTACAAAAAAATGTAAATGAAAGGGAAAAGAATGTACAAACATTAAAACGAATGAAGTTCCCACTCCATAAGGTAACAAAAAGTTGGTTGTATTACTAGTATATGTCCTATGCCTTCGAACCATCTAATAGCAAATTATTGTCTTTTTTACTATCCGAGCAAGAGCATTCTCCCACATAAAGTGAAGTTAATTTTAATACTATCAACCCACTCACCTTTATATAATATATCACACGTAAAAACTAACTTCAGAGTAAACTAAAAGCTTTTTTCTTTCTTTTTGATTCTTCATTCTTGCATAAAAGATCGCGCAATTACGTTTCGTTAATTTACTCGTAGGTGATAAGTTTTTATTTTCTGAAAAGTAAGTGCGCCTAGTGCTAGTGAATTTACACAAGACTCTTTCTCATTTCTATATTTGATGCATTTACCCTGCAAGTAAAAGTAACTAGTTTTAATGTGCTTCAATCTTAATGTATCTTCCTTACAGAAACGCTTAAGATTTATCACATTAATTTTTATTAGTGTTACAGCTTTGTTTCCCTAAATAAATTAGTATATTTGTTTGGTGAACAAACATGCGCAATAGTCATTTCTTATTTATAATTTGATCTAATTGCGGCTTTTAAAATTTTTTAAAGCAATAAATGTAAAAAGTAAATGTCTCGAAGCAAAAACATAAGTAATTTAATTATAAAACATCTAGCAATTATGCCCCAGATCCAGCAAAAAACTTCATTATTTATGTAATGAATATCTTTAACTCAGTAAGTACTTAGACTATATTATTACATTTTCAAGCTCATATATGAAAAAATATATTTTAATCTACTTGGTAAATCTAAAAATAATATTTTTGTTATACTATTGATGCTTGTACAGAGAAGGTCGTTCACACGTTATGGAAACGAATTTGTAATTTATTTTCTCATTGAATTTTGGGTCAAAGCCTTAACAATTTCACAATAATCGTCTGCTAAGGTTTTCCTTTGATTGGAATGCAAAATAAAATTAAAAACAAAATAATTTAAAAAAGCTCCTAAAATGTTATATGGTTTGAAGGTTACGTAATTATGCTTTCCAATAAGAAATATTCGAATCAAGAAATTAAAAAATGGTATAAAAATCTTGGTTATTGCATTTCAATCAAAGATAATTATAATATATTAAATTTGAAAGAGAAAAAACACATCTAGTAGAAAGTAAAAATGAAAACATGACCATGAAACTTCATCCTATGTGTGTTAAAACGCAGCAGATTTCCATTTCAACATGCGGTGTTACAGCTCAGAAGATAAAGTGTGCATTTTAAATAGCATTAAAACTTAAATCCATGACTGAATTGCAACAAGAGAATCAGTGCGCGCAGCTCAGGAGCACAATAAAAGGAAGAAAAGCGCAATTAAAGACATTCGCTACAAGTAAAAGTGAGTTTCTTCATGAAATATGACTAGAAGAAATCCCCTAAATGACTTCACACTTCAAAGTATGATCGAAAAACTGGTTTAGGGGCGTAGTTTGACCAGTGCAGTTGAAGAGATCGGGATCAACAAAAGTGTCATTTCGCATGCTTTGAAAGCATTCCAAACCATAGGTGTCATCTGTTAGAAAGTTTGGTGGTGGCTTCCCTAGGAAAATAGCTGCAAGGAATGATTAAGTTATTGTCCTATAGGTGAAAAGGGCAAGATACCAGTCAGCAATAGCTTATAGCAGGTGTTCTTAATCCCGAGTCCACAAAGATACTTTTGTGCGCTCACGATTATCCACTTTATACTGTATCAATATCAACTGTGGCCAATCAGTGGCTGACCACAACTTTTTGTGTTGCCACGAGATTCATCATGCTTTTAGAAATAATATATATAAGCCGTAAAATTATTTTGCTGGCACCATTGTTTTGGTACCACTTGTACTGGTAAAAGTATTTTACCACGTTAGTTGTTATTGTCGCTGAAGATCCTCACTTTGAATGTGTTGGACATTAGGCATGTCCTCTGCGATTAAACTTTTAAGACATTTTAATTATTATTTTGTTTTAAATACGGTTTCGGTTCCATATATTTATGTGAATCATTGTTTTCAAAAATGAACACAATTGAATCAACAATCGGATCTCGACTTAATGATAGAAATCTCAAATATGCTATACGATTGGAAATATCATCCCATACGCATGACTTTGAAAAATCATGCAATGTAAAACTAGAATTAAATAAAACTACTTTGAATTTTTCTACAGTGGTTAGCGACACTGACTGCTATGCCGTAGGGCCTGTGTTCGAATGCTGAGGAAGGCATGAGTGTTTATAAATGTATAGAGCCCTTGCGGCAATATGCTACTAAAAATCGATTTCGATTAGAAACCGTGATAATTTAGACCCATGTTTTTCAGCAGATATAACAGAAAAACTTAATCATGCAAATAAGAGCTGGCAGAACAAGATAATTTAATAATCGGTCCTTGTAATTTCAACAAAACTTGTGATAGCAAATTAATTTTATTTGTTCCAACTTAGAAATAACAATTCTCATCATTTTCCTCTCCAATTGCTGAACTAAAAATTTATTTAAACGTGCTACTGAAGTATAGAAACCTATAAAACTAAATCTCTCTTCCTAACTTCCACGAAACGGATAACGTTTGAGCTTCGAATTATTTATCGTGCATTGGCCCTTTCTTCACGGTAGGTCTTCAGTGGTACTAGACTCGAAATCATGACAGACCGACCACGAGCATTACCTTGACCACTAGGCTACCACGGCTTCAGTCAAATTCAGATTCAGCAAAATGTGATAAAATGTTTGAAATACGTTCATGTCCATTTCGAGTTGATGTATTTGGAGTTCCTGACAATTTGGAAGTGAAATAAATTGAGTTATATCTGTAACGAAAAACGTTTTTGTGTGTGTGACTACTTAAATAATTCATTGTTATAATATGTGTCTTACATCCGAAACATTCCTTCTTCAGATATTTCTACAGTATCCTATAAATGCTTTTCAATCCACATTTCTTTCTGACACTTTTTTCCTGGGATAAAATTTAAGTAGCTTATCTTCTGTTTCTTTCACTGATGCACAGTTAGAAAACCAGCTAAGACGTGAGATTTCGAACATAAATATAAATTAACAAAAATTAACTGAAAAATTTTGTATTTATATTAAATTATTTTAAAGGCATATTTATCTACATATCACGCCTGCTTCGCCGTTGAATGGCATCAAATTGGACCATGAAACCATTTCGGTTCTCCAAACTTGTTCTACACCATTACCGCTGAAATTCCGACCACAAATAATACAGGATTCATGCATATGCCACACACAAGCCATGTTAAACATTATATATATATATGTATAATAGAGTAAAGCGAGTAGATATATATAATTCGAGTGAGTTTGGTGACTAACGAACTTCCCCTTTCTGCTTAAAGTACTGAGCAAATTCCTATAGTATATATAATGGTTAGATCTTTGGAATATATTATAAATATTAAAAAACTACATATAAATGCATTTGAAAATACTTAGATCTCTACTTGAATAAAAAAAAAAACTTTATATAAGTTCAAGGCTTGAATAAAACAGATATATTATTTTCGGTAGTTTTTTTTTTTCCAATTTTAAAACACTATTAAAATAAACTAAAATCAATGAAAACTTAAGTGGCACTTATAATACTATGAATACAATTAGAATATTTTACATAAATTATGATAAATTCTTCATTTAATATTAAAACACGCTACAAGTTCTTCAAATAGATATCGTTCTATTCAAATATTTTATTAAGCATGAAAAAAGGAGAAAATTGATTCTATATTTATTGATTTTTTTAAACCCAAATATAAATTATATATTTGCTACAAACTTCATTGAGGAATATTCAGTGGAAAGTATTAATTATTATATACGTTATCGTAAAGGAAATTTTTATCTCTGCCACTTATATAGTATATATGTATATATATATATATTATATTTTTCGAATTTTCATAAACTGCATAGCTATTTTTTTTTAAAAACCATAGTAATTTTTTTCTTTTTTTTCCGAACCTTTTTCTAGTTATATATTTATTATATTATTTTATATATATATAATACAAGAATATGTATAAAACTAAGAGATTATATTGTAAGTCTCAGTTTCAAATTTAAAAGCCTTTGAGTGAAAAGTAATTGAAAAAATTGTGACGAGATTTGAAAGCATTTTCTTTTGTTAAATTTTTCATGTAAAGCTGAAGTACAAAAATACCAATTTATAAACTGTTTTATTTACTTTTATTTATTATCCATTCTAACCACATTTTTTCCACTGAGCATCATAATACTACACTATAAATTTCTATATAATACACAATTATGTATTTTCATACACTGTAACGATAAATATAACTATGAATAAATATTCCACACTAGAAGAAAATGATTCACAGTTACATAAAGTGCAAAATAAAGATGTATATAATGAGGAAAACGAATACAATTTTGCTGTTTACATGAAAACGCACATCAACACACTTATTCTGCAATATTAAATGCTAAACTATTTTTAAAACTGTTAGGCTCATATATATAATTTCAACTTAAGTTTAGAACATTTTCTCATCACGCCCTTTTGAGAAATTCTCCTTTTTTTTGCTTTGTAAAAGCAAGCACACGCAAATTACTTTTCTCAGTATAATTACTTGAGAGTAAGATGTTGCGTTTGCACTCAGCGTATTTTCTCAAGAGAATTCCAGTAAAATCACATCTTTTTTTTTTCTTCTCTTGTTTCCATACTCCTATTTAAAAATTAACGAATTTTGTAACAACGTTTTAAAGCAGCTTACAACAGCTAAAATTCTATAATTATCGCATCAATTAAGCTTACAGTTAGTTTGGTGTTTCCTTTGAACTATTTAAGCTAATGAAACCTTTAATGAAACGTACGATGCCTTATTTTCCTTAAAAATAGCTCTAGTTTGTTTATGGCTTTTAAATAATTTAAAGCATTTCACAATATAAATGAAATTATAATTAAATTCATTCAGGATTTTCAAAATTAATATGTTTCATTAGTCATTTCAGTTGCAACAAGATGTTTAATTGTTTGAAATACATTTTTTTTAAAAAAATGTCGTTAAATTAGCTCATATATGTACATATGGGCAAGCGTATGCGGATGCGTAAAAAAAAGAAAACTTTTAATAGTATTAAAATATAATATTTGTTATAATTTATTGACCACATTTTAATATTTTAAATGGACTGATGATTCAGTTCAGGATTTATATTATTACTAAAAATTATTTAAAGTAATTTTTAAAATATGCGTAGGAAACTTCCCAAGTAGAGGGTTGAATCACATGGATTAGAAATTTTACAAATTTTGTTTCCTTTAGACTAAGAAAGGATTTTGAAAAATTATAAGATACACATTCTCTTCGAGGTTTTTTTATTCAAGTTAAGAGTAGCGTTATGGGAGGTAATGAACAATAAATAAATAGATAAAGCATTACGCGATAGTTAATAAAGAAATACGATTATTCAATTCCTACTATTAGATCACTCTCTCAATATATTTATTTATTTATATATATTTATCTTGGTCAAATTTTCAATCGTTAATAAAATACATTTTAAAGAGTTAATAAATTACATTTGAGCTGAAATTGGATGAGCTGAATTTTAGATGACGATACTGTAATTTAATTTTAATGAATAAAAATTAATTGATTAAAACTAATTATTCAAATAATTACAGTTATAGCCGCGTTGACATCATTTTTGGCTACTTAGAGACCCTTTTAGCGGACTTCTGTCAAAACTTTAAAAGGTTTTTCTCACTTTTTAAAGCCCTCATTTGAGCTGAAATTTTCTATACACAATGGGCTCAATTCAAGATGTCACATAATAAAGACAAACACGTGTTCTCGATTGAATTCAAAACAAACATTAAATTGAATGTACATGTTGTTCTATTTGTAAAACTTAGATAAAATTTTAAATTTCATATTTGGGTAAAAATGTTTAAATGTTAGGGGGAAAAAATTTCTTCAAAAAGATTTTATAAAATAAAAAAAATCATGTTTTATGCTTATACTTTTAAATAAACGCATTTTGTATACAAATGTACTTTTTAAGAGAAAGTTTCTGCAAAGAGCAATACTTGGCAACATCGAAGCTTGTAAACTGATTAGATGGAAACACACAAGGTAGTTTTTATCGTATGACAATGACTTCACAAGTGTTTTTGAATTGATTGGCTAGAATCACGTGGCTATCACTACCATGTGACTATTACGTCACATGAAAATTGAGCCCATTGTTTGGGGTGATAATACGATAATTTAATCATAATTAATTAAAATAAATTGACTGAAACTAATAATTTAATGAATTACAGATGCAGTCACGTTGGCGTCATTTCTAGTGACTTGGGTCAAAACTTTAAAATATATTTTTTCTCACATTTTTAAGCATTCAGTTGAACTTAAATTTTATATACACGATTGTTTTGAATGACAAAACAATACTTTGATGACAATTAATAGAAATTAATTACCCTTAATATTGTGATTCTTCCATATGTATATACATATTTATATTGTAATTATTCGATAAAATTAACTATATTTATATAAAATAAAAATTTTCTTTGTTGTTTCTTAGTAGTAATTGACATCAGAAAATTCATTTTTATATTACATGTTTTTTTGTTTGTTTTTTTAATTTTATAATGTGTGTATTCATTTCAATAAAGCCTGTACGGGAAATAAACATTTTTCCTCTGTAAAAAGCGACAATACATAAAAAATTAATTGAAAAGAAAAAGTGATAAAAGTTCTAAAATATTTTATAAATAACACGCCTGAAGAAGAAAAATATTGAAGACAAGATGTATTTTTTTTTCAATTTTCAAGATAGTATTATTGAGAAAAGATACCCTTAATTGAATAAAACTTTAAAGATTTTGAGTATAGATTTCAATCTCATATTTATATTAACAAAAGAATCAATACTTACAAAAATATTTAATTATTAATCGGTTCGAAATAAAACTGTTTTTCAAAGTCTAAACTCATTAGTTTTCTATAAAAGCAGATATAAATATTAAATTTTTCAAGATAATTATTATTATTTATCTTTTTATATATTTGTAAGTCTTTTCAAAACTTAATACACAAATTTGTTGAAATATTTGAATTATCTTTTGCATCAAAAAATTAAATAAAACATACAATCAATCTACAATTACTCAACAAGTAATTTAAAATAATTAAATTATAATGAAAATACTTATTTCTTTAATATAATTCGTTGTCTTAGAAACAGTTATTGATATCTTTTTTTATTCGTTTCTTTTCGATAAATCTTCTGCATAATGATCAAAATAGACCATTTAAATAAGTATTCTTTTAAAAAAGAAAATGAACATCTTAATTTATTTGAACGAAACAGTTATTTTCTGTTAAACTATGAAAAACTAGAGTAATGCATGCAAATGTTTTACTCTGAAGTACTATAATTATATTTTCAAATGACATTTATGTATAATTTTTTCTATATTAAGTAATACTATTAAGGAAAGAAGGAAGGAAACATTTTATTATGTTCCATGTATATCTTCGATACTTCGGTTTCCCAACTTTCAGGAAAATTGATGTTCTTCGCTGTAATCTTTCAAGTGATACCCGTCACTAAACTATCGCTTTAATCCCTCATCTTCTGTGAAAACTTCGGCAATTTCCAATTAAATTGCCGTCGATTTTGTTCTTTCTCTGTAGATAACACAGCCATCATATGTTTCACGAATCCTTTTTGACACCTAAACAGCAGAATGTTTATCCAAGGAGAGTTCTATTTCCTCAGAAAACATCATCCCTTTGTGATGATGTCGTTGTCTTTTAATCCTCATTTCCAATTCTCCCATCGACATTTAAGCACTTTCTGGTAAATGTTCTTCTTGAGTAAACTACAGCAACATCACAGAATGAAAATCACTTCTTTTGTTCGATAACTGGAATATTATTCATTGACGAGTTGTCTTTGTTTGGGGATAAAAAATTCGTTTTCTAAAGTTTGTATTAAATCCACTTCCTTGTCTTATACTTTCAAATTGTTGGATGAAATTATATTTTTTTACTAGATGCATACAATGTTCAAACAATTATTTTTCTTTGTTTTTGCTGGTAAGATCCCAGGAATTTATGAATAAAGTTGAAAATATCAAGTAAACACTGCTATATATATTTCTATTCAATCGCCTAGTTAGATATTTCGAGAAGTAATTGATGTTAAAGATAAATAAAACGATATTTTTCGTCTGCAACTTTCGTTTTCACAAAACTTAATGCTTATGTATAAGGGCTTTGTGGGATTAATACAAACAAAATGAGGGTATTTACATAATCATTTTATGTATATGAATATAAATCACAATAACTTTACTCCTATAATACATAAACATCGTACTTTGAAAGAGATATTATCTGGAATATAAGAATAAACTGTTTTATTCTCCCTAAATTTATTAATATTTTTTTCTGCACTAAGAGATAAGTTATGAAATAAAATAACCTCAGTAACTGCTGTAACAAGTTCCATAGATACATTTTGCTAAACAAGTTTTCCAAAGAGTAACGTTTTATTTTTTCGTTATTATTATCCATCTTGAAACATTCATAACAATTAATTATTAACATTTAAAAATTACAAAATAATAAAATGTTGCTGAAAATGAGTGACGCTTTGAAATATATTTTAAGAGAAGTTTTTTAAGCATTTTTAAAGATGCAAACTGTAAATGGTATTTAACAATGTGAAAATAATTAAAATAAATGTTACACATAAATCGATGAACTTATTTAATATTTTTGAGTTAATAATGTCCCCAGTGTTTGTTTTTTAAATACAAAAATATTTAATTTTAATTGATGCTTGTATTATTTAAGATTTTATTTTTAAATAGCTTTAATATAGCTTAATTCTTTGCTTAAATACCACAAATATATGTTCATTAAAAACCACTTAACTATATAATTAACGTTCTTACGATGGGTGAAATAAAAGGGTACTAAAATACAAATAACATTATTTAGAAGCTTCTAAATAATACACAAGAGTCCGTTGACAACTCTTATGAATTTTTTCATGAATTTAAAATTGCTGGTGCTATCAGTTGAAGGATTCTTATTCATTTAATAAGATGGAGGGCATGTTATTTTTAAGGAAGATTTTAAATTAATTTCTTAAAAAAAATAAAGATTTTAGATAAAGTTTAACTTTTAAAGAGAAAAAATACGAATACGTTGCTTAGATAATAAAAAAAATCATTATAAAGATATAAAAACTTAAGGAAATAAATAGTTCAAATTGCTATAATTATGCTTAAATATTTAAATAAGAGCAACACATATAGGAATTTTTACATCAACGTGCAGGTTTTTTTTTTTTTTTTTTCTTTTTTACAATATCAAGTTAACCAGACAAAAGTCAAAAAGAAAGAAAAGAAATACGTTAAAAAATTTTCAGACACTATTTCAGGCATTTGAAATATTTTCAGCATGTTTAATACCCAAGGGATAGATTTGTCTTTTTCCATTTTGTTTTAAAACAGAAAAAAGGAAAAGCTTCAGCACTGAAATAGGAAACTTATTCAAATTTCTTCAATTTTAGAAATCAATAGGTAGTTAGTCTTGCTTAGAGATCATGTCTTTTCGCCGTCTGTCGACGTTTTCCCAGTCATTTACGATAATAGTGATTTATAGTCTTAGGAAATATGAGTACAGTAAACCATTATATTAATTTTCTTCGATCTTTGTTTGAAATATATTTTGCTTTCTTTTATGTATCCTATGTTGCGTGTAGGTGTAACATTTAAAATCGAAAATATGCATCAAACTAATTATTAGTACGATTTTGTTTTAAAGCAGCGCTTCTCAAACTGTGAGGTGCGACCCCCTAGAGGGGCGCGTAACCCTACAAGTGGGGCGCGAGCCTATCGAAAAGTCGAAATTAAAAAATTACTTAAAAAATTATCAATTTACTAAAAGAAAAGAAAACAAAATATATTCTGACGTATACATTACACAATACACATTCACTCTAATGTACTATATGATATACTATACTTATAAATGTATCGGTAAGGCACAATATATTTGATACTAAGTATCAATATTACGTTAAGAACAAGTTTAATAATTACTAGTAAGTTTTGCATGAGCTTATGATGTACAAAAATTTAATACTTATCTTGATAATTAAGGTCATATTGTAGCTTTAGCATCAAAGTACTACATTAAATACTTTGTTATTGTATGGGGGGCGATGAAGATATGATTGAAAATTAGATCACGAATATTGAAAGTTTGAGAGGCACTGTTTTAAATACAAATGAAGTTTTCCATATGAATAATTGAGATTTAGGTACATATGCAAAATTTTTTTACGCTTTTACTCCTCATCAGTTTTTACTTAAATTGTCAATTACCTATAAAATGTTATTTTTTTAAAGAATTATCTTTTATTTATTTTTTTTTTTATTTATATATATTTGTTATACGTAATAAATTAGAATATTTACTAACTATTTGATAGGCTTAATTATAGTTAAAGAATTTAATAATGATTAAACATCACAAAAATGATGTACTGTACATATTTTAACATATTGTTAATGGTAATGTAAAAGCAAAGGAATTATTTTTTCTATTTCCTTTCATACATTTTGTTAATGTATTAAAGAAAATTGAGCATTTTAATTAAAAATAAGGAAACTAGATTGTTTTCTACATTATGGGTAGTGAGAATACAAACAGCAAGTAAAATACAGAATATGAAAAAAAAATCAATATACTGATATTTATATACAAATACCTGAAAAAAGTTTTTTTTTTCAAACTTCAAGTACGCAACTTTGTCATTTTATTCTAAGTAATGCGTTCACTGTTTCTACAATTTATTTTATAGATGTAATGAATCAAAGCTACTTTTATTTATATTTTATTTGCATTACATTTTTTTAACTCTAGAAAACAATCGTTTATTATGAATGAATTATCCAGTACATTATGTGATTGCAAGAGAAAAATATTTAAATTACTTGAAAGTTGAGATTTTTTAGAGTTTTTGTGCGAAGAAAATTCTCTACTTGTTTATGTCTCAACCATATGTATTGCATTCAGATTGGTGTGCAACGACATAAACTTGATAATTCTTGTAAAAACAAATGAATGCAATCTGAACTGTCGCTGCGCTTCTCGTCTGATAATACAAAGTATAATATTTATTTCTCATACTGTTATGCAGAAAATATTTTCGAAATTTCTTGAAATTTTTGTACATTTTACTTTTTATATTTAACATCACAATGAATCGGATGCTTTCATTTGTGGATAGCTTAATATAAACTACACACAATTCACAAAGAGGAGTGGGCCTGTTTCATCTCAATCTTAAACTAGAGACTTGTTAGTGAAATTTTGTTGCTCCCAAATTAAAATGCATTCAGAGTATTTTAAAGGCAAATACTGTTTCCCTTTATCTGAGGAACATCCCTTTTTGATAAATATCATATGAACTCAATTAATATATTCAAAAAATATCGTTAGTAAAAGTAAACTCATGAATAAATTTACATTTCCTCGTAATGTTACTTGAAAACGTAATGTTCAACACGCCCATCATCATAATTTTTTATTTCCCGTGGCTTTTTATTCAAAGGGTTTTGGACATTATTATTTTTATCAAATGATTTCGAAATAGGCAAAATAAATTTAAAACTCATTAATGAGTTGATATAATAAAAATAAATTGAAATATAATATTTTTTTTAGAAAAGATAAGTCAAGATTAGTAACTTATTCCTTGGTTTAGGTATTAATAAATATTAGCATTATGGCATAAATTAAATCACATGAGAAGAAATAAAAACTACAATGTATTTTAATGTCTGTGTGTTTCAAATACTGAAATTCCAGACAGAATAAATAGAAGATGGTGTGCACTAAAAAATAATTGAATGGACACTTTTAAGGTAAGGAATAATATATTTATTACTATGTAAACAATCAAACAATATCCATTTCCCTTAACGCTTGTATGGTAAATTAATAATTTCACAAAAACTTCTTTCATCTGGGCACTCTAGTCACCATTGGTACATTGGTTTAGAAATTTGTTTTTAAGTTGCATGAAGGCGATTTAAGTGTCATCTTCTTTAAAAGGGAAGGTATAGAAATATTATTTCCGAAAATATTTTTATTACCCTATACCATTATATCCTAGTGTTTCTACGATACTAGTATTTTAGCTAAAAAGCGTGAGGTCAGTTTGCAACCTTTTAGAGCAGTGCCTCCCAACCTTTTATTGTTGCAGACCGGTCAACGTTCGATATTGTTACCATTTTTCTAACAAACTTTTCATTCCGACATAATGTCCTTAGAGTATTTTACATAAGACGTATTCAATAATAGCTACTTAACATAAGATTGAGCAAAAAATGCAAATTATATAAAAAAAATTATATGGACACGAGAATTATCCAATACGACAAATATTTTATTATTCTTATGCGTAGTTTGAAAGCATTTGAAAAATTGTTTCGAAAAGTTTTACGACATAATTTAACCATGTCTTGCATTCAACGTTTGTTAAAGTACGTGACAAAGAGGCATTTGCCATGACAGATACCATTCTTCATAGGTGCAACTAATTTCTCAGTTGAGTGAGCAAATGCTTTTACAGCATCAATCAAAGTTTAATGTTACATTTTACTTTAAATCATTTGGATCTCTTGCATTCTTTTCCATTACAAGATCAACAATACTTTTATTTATTTCACTCATTGATTCTAAGAAAATTTATTTCACAAACATTTATCATATAAGTATTTATTATAGACATAAAAAGTCGAACCCTTTGAATGTAATGCAGCATTGGAACCGGTACATGCATGTGTGACTTCAAAATTCTAATTTTGAATATCAAAGCATTTGTATCTTACGGAATATTAATTATGAAATAATGGGAATACTGATTCAACAAAAGGGATGAAAGTATTCATTATAATTTTCCTTGAAAACTTGAAACATACTTGACTGTTTTGAAGAATTCAATTGTATTATTTGTCTATGTCAGAGTATTTTTTTTTAATTTCTTTTTGAAAAAAATGTTCAAATGATTGCAATGACAATTCTTGAAAGATAAAGTTATTGAATAAACATGTAAAAAATATTGACTTCCGTGATATATTTAAATAGTTATCAATATGAAAATGTTATCAATTTTTTTAAAAATTATATAGATAAAAATAACTAAAACTGTTATTTATTATATATATATATATATAATCATGAAAAATATGAAGCATATATATAAAAATATAAGAAAAAAAAGGAAATGAAGCTTTTAAATTTAAAACTTATAGGTATATTATTGTTACCCATTCAGTGTTTTTTTAATAAATACTATATTATATGTTAATGAAAATGAATATTACAACTCAATAGCTTGCAGTTTTCAACTTTTTTTTAAGTCTAAAATTTAAATTAATTAATAAAGGCTCTTAATTTACTGATGATTGATATCAATACAAATGTGTTTTGCTTAAATTCTACATTATTAATTGCAATTTCTGATGGAGTCAAGAATATATGATGGCAAATGTACCTTCTTGATTAAAGAAAAAAAATTAGAGAATAGGCTAAATTGGCAAATCGAAGTTTGAGTGAAATTCAACTCTTTTGTTTTTACTTTTTTCATTTTGTGTAGAAAAAAAAATGAGCAATCGGAAAAAAAATTAATAAGAAAGAGAACAAGGAATGTGTGTGTGTTTATGCTATAAAAATTGTGAATTCAAAGTATTTGACATTGAACATTATTTTAGTAAAATAAGAATCAAAACTTTAAAGGCCTTTTACAATTTTTGTTTGTTTGTTTTGTCAAAGTTTTGGCCAAGTGGCCAGTTTCACCTTAACCGATCACACCATTTGGGAGTACTACGTCACTGAGTAAACACCTGCAACTGCATTCTGTCGGGGAAATGTTGAATCAACTTCAAGATTCTTGTGAAACTTAAGAAATCGGCCACAAAAACATTTCATATGTAAACCGAACTTTATGAAGAGGAAACTTTGTCTTGTTCACATGTATTGGAATGGCATAAGCAGTTTTCAGGAGGAATTGACAATGTGGAAGATGATGAACTAGCTGGGTGCCCAAGGTCAATGATTACAGACCAAAACATTGCCAAAATTGGTGATATGAGTGTGTTCCCATTCACATCAGTTTTCAAGCTTTTAATCAGCACTACTGCATTGCAGCACTAGAAATACTTCGTGAAAATTTAGGTAAAAATTGGCATGATTGGGGAGTGGTGGATGGTTGTTGCACGCAGACTGTGCACCAGTTCACACGTCCCTATCTATCAGCATTTTCTGACTAGCAAAAAAATTACTGTGAGGGAGCATTATTCTTGTTTACCCTATTTGGCCCCATGTGACTTTTTTTTTATTTCATACAATTAAATCTTGCTTAAGTAGAACCCGTTTTACCTCAGTTGAAGACGTTTAGGCAAAAAAGGAGAATCTCCTGATGGGCCTACGAAAACCTTCGTTCCAGAACTGTTACTAGCAATGGCTGCACGGAATGTAGAAGTTTGTGAATGATGAAGGGGGCTACTTTGAAGGTGATAATGCCACGGCGAACTAATTCTGTAAGTACAATAATTTATTGGACCATTCCCAATTTTGTGTACGTGTGTGTCACACCTCGTATTTTAGTTTTACTCCTTATATCTAAGTAAACCTGTTGCGTAAGAAATAATTTAAAAATGTGTCTTTGAAATCTATGTGTAATGCTTTTCGAATTTTGGTATAATTTTCATCAAATTTTATCTAAAATATCAAATTTTAATACATTTACATTGTTATATAAACTCTTGATTAGCGTTTTTCATTAATATAAGTCAAAATCATCGGCAAAATAATATGCAATTTAATTGTATGGCACTTAAGAAATTTTTTTCGTTCATCCATACAATATAAAGGATAAAAACTACATTGTATTGATCATAAATATATATTTATGTTTAGAATATATTACTAAGCCTATGGGGTTATTCTTAACCAAATGAAATGTTACGAAACAAGTACAAAAAAATTTCCTACAATCCGATAAGACTGTTTTATTTTAACATAGATGTTCTTCTGTGCTTCCTTATTAAAATATCTTCACTAGGATGCCATGCTAGCTTTTGGGAATATACACTTTCGTACTCTCCCGCCAATTTGATTGATCAGAAAACTTTATTCCTCTCAAAAAAGAAAAATGTTATTAAAAAATAATGTTCGCATATTCGGCTACAACTTTTAGAAACTAAAATTATACAAAACTGTCATTAATGTGATCCATAAATAAAGTCTGTGACTATTGTACAAAATATAAATAAAACTACAAGTAAAACTTATAAATAGTATTTCCAATATATTGTAAGCGTTTTGTTGATATTGACAGTTTCCAAAATTTCGTATACTAAAGAGTTCCACACTGTTGTATATAACGTCCTGTTATTTACAAAATAATAATAAAAATAAGAATATAATTTTATATATTTTATAATTTAATTCTTTAATAAGCAATAATTCGGTAAAAATGTTAAATTTTACTTATTATGAATATTGTTTGTCATATTTTTTTAAAATTATTAAACAAATAATTAAATATACATATTGTAAAAGCTCGCAAAATATGTTTAAAAAAACAGAAAAATGTGACCGATTTTATATTTTTGAAACCCGATTTATTAAAAGATATTCAAAATTTGGAAGCCCAGGATTTACATATTGGTGAGTACTATGTAGCTACACTGTTACATCCTCATCTGCATATGCTCTCAACACAAATAAAGTAGATTAAATGTAAAAACGTTTTCTTCACAAAAAGTAATACTTGTTTTGCTTCTAAATTAAAGACGAATAGTGGATAGTTCAGGAACTAAAATTGTTATACTTAAATTAAATTTCACTTACTAGGCAACGAAAAGCCTTCATCACAGTTACTTAAAGATATTTTGCATTAGAGACTAACATATATAATATAGCTTCTCTACCTAATAAAGGAATGAGCAAAACTAGCTCCTAAGACAATTTACTCTTCCTTTAAAGTTGTTTAATTTTGTACATCAAATTGATACTAACTCTACAGTGTTAAATATACTTGTAACTACATTTGCTTTTTTTTAACATTTAAATAAATTACTTTATTTTCTAGTGTATGAAAAAAAGGATTTTTATTTTGTATTGAGCAGTATTTTCTATATTTAAACACGTGAAATAATGCTAGAGAAGTTGAGTAAAAATATAATTTTGAAGTAATTTTTAAATAATAAGTATGTAACGAAAGTGTAGACAAATTATCAGTCTTAATCAGTCTTATTTTTATATTTCCTTACTCTAAATTTTAAAAAGATTCCCACTATTTTTTATGAAAGTTTTGTACATATTTTAAAGGATTTATCGTGCGTAAAAATGGAAAAAAAAAAGGAACATATCGTAATTCATAAAAATATAGATAAGTTAACGTATCCAGTTATGCAACTAGTTTATAAGGACAATTTTCCATTTTTTCTTTCTCTTATAACATTTTATCCCTGGTTCTGTTATTAACTATACTTAATTATGTTCTATATAATAGTCTGATAAATGAGAATCAGACATGTTTCTTGCATTACAGTTAGGTTCAAAATCATTCAGCAAATGCTTTAATAAAATTATTACTTACTTAATTGTGGAATTTGCAATAATTTTTCATTAGTATTCTCGTATAAAAGGCGTTTGTGATTGAAACTTTTATATTTATAGGAATTAAAAAAAAAACTTTTAAACGTAGTATTTTTTTAAAAGATGGCCGATAATATTATATACAATTTATTAAATAATTACATACACGTTTTGATATTTTCTAAAAATGTCTAAATTTTATCATGATGCAGTCTACAAGTTACAGCAAATTTGGCATTTATTTTATGTTTATTTAAGGGTCATACTTTTAGACGTAAAATTTATGTAGTGAAATTTTCGAAGCTTGATTTTTTAATATTTTTACGAATTAATATTGCCTATTAAATTGTTTCTAAGCCTAGATATTATCTACACTATCCCGATTTCTCCAATTACTTAGAAGCGAACACCCCAGACTCTCTTCGCCAAGCAATAATACTCCTTAACTTTTTTTCACAATTACACACTGGCTTTTATAAATTAAATCAAAAATGATAAAAAGTTATAAAAATCAAAATAATAATAATAGTAAAGCTACAATTAACCCGAATTAAATCTAACCTCAATAAATTATGTCACCACCCCTGACCCACCTTCCAGACTCATTTTATTTCTGGAATATGGATAAAAAAAATGTCTACTTATTTATTTATTTATTTTTCCGTAATTTCAAACATACATATCTTTTGAAACATAATAGCATCGTTCGTATGCAAAATGTTCTAAATATTAATGTAAAAAATTCTATTTGCATAAATGAGTAATTTACCTGTAAAGTTGGCTTTCTGTACTGTGGAAATCATTAATCTTTTTAGTCAATGCACACTAACTATAAATATAAAACTTAGAAAACCCATCTGTTATCTTGAATTACACAATTTATTTACATCGATTTGATTTACATAAATAATAAGGAAATTATTAATCAAAATTTGATCGTATTCAATAAATTCCAAAACATTGTATTGCATATTACTTAAAAACGCAATCTAGACAGTAGAGTCTTGTTTAACTTTTTTACTATTTTTTCATTTTTAATTCTCTTCTTTTTCTCATTTTTATATGTAATTCCAGATTTTTGAAT
>BMAV01020744.1:33447-55651 GCA_019973955.1 Trichonephila inaurata madagascariensis
TTAAATTGTATTATTTTATCGAATAATAATTTTAAATATTAAAATATGTTGCTGCTGATGATGAGTTTGGTGTTTTATGGCGCAAGAGCCAGTTTTGGCTATACTGCGCCAAACATTCATAGGTCTGTAGTCTGGACGGGAAAAGAAGAAAAGGAGAAATTGGAGGACAAGATGGAGGGTCGAAAATAGAGAAGGATCACATGGGTACCCCGGGGTCGTGACACCCGTGTTTACCAAAGAATGTAAGCCCCTTGGGAAAAGGAAAATATCACTAGGGTACCTCGAGATTGTGATTACCTAAAGAAGGTGAGCCCCCTGAGGAGAAATTTCTGTTGCAAGAAAGGTGAAAACGAAATCGTGTATTGTTACAGAAAGTAAGATCAATGGTCTTTTTTTGCTGGTTCTACAATGAATTAATATTTTTGCTTTTTGGATTTGTTACAGCAGTAAAATTCCATCAAATTGTTCAACTAATTTAAGTTCATGAGGAATGTTAAGTAAAGATGATGTAAATAAAAACATATACTTAACATATTTGGCTTATTTGAATGCGAAGTTTGTACCATGATAAAAAAATATTACTAAAGCATTGTATGTAAATAAGAAAATAAACCCAGATTAATAAAAATCAACTTTGCTTTCCCAAAATTTGAAATTAGTTTTCTTTTCTGCTAAGAGAAAGACTTGTCAAAGGTAATGTTAATGTCATAACCATTCATTTTGCTGTATAAATTTAAGAACAGGAAAAAAAAATATTTCTGACACAAACACATACCTAATATAATCGATAAAAATGACATTGCATGGCTTTTAAATTGACAATAAAGAACATTGGGGTTTTTTTCGGATCTCAACTTTATTAATGAGGTTTTCCCCCAAATTCATGGATTTCTTGGTATGTTGGTCGCTTATTTTTAAGAATTTTATAAATAGCGGGATCTATATTTTTTTCGAGTTCTTTAACAGCTACTTTTAGAAAAATGAATTCCATTACAATAAACTAAGTAAAGATATTCTTTAATTCTGTTTTTTTTCCTAAGTGGTTTCATGTATCGCATAAGAATATTTTTTTAAAAAAAAAATCAAAAAATCTTACTTCTGGGAAAGATTAGATACATTCACGGGCAACATTATATTAGCACGATAGAATTTGTGGATGGGTGTGAATAACTGATATTACTTACCTCCATACAGCTAAGTTCGAATAAATGTTTTTTTAACGTCGAATTGTAACGCAAAATGAGAGCTATTGGTGACGGATTTCGGTAACCTCGGTCAAGTGTCCAGGACAGCTCTTCAAACTATCAACCTAGCTAACGGGAGGACTTTGAGCCTCGACAGATTTAACGCACAACAACCCTTCTACATGGCAAGTCTTCAGTTCCACTGGAGTTCGAACATGACACACTGACTGCTATTACGGGGTCATAATCACTAGTCGACTGCAGCCCCCTCTCCTCCAGTTAAGGCCTGCACTACTAACTTCAAGTAAGTATGCTTAGGATATTTTCGCAAGTCAACAACGCAGTTAAACTCTCTGAATAATTTCATAACTTTCACATATTGTTTTTGTTAACTTACTGTACTAATTTTCTCAACTAAATTTTCACTGACACTTCTCAAGTCCCCATCAGATATGCCTTTTCTAGCTATTCAGTAAGTACAGTTTGATGTGGTAATATCTGCTGGCATATATGGCAACGATTCCGCAAAGGGAGGTTCCCGTATTAAACAACATTAATGTTGATAAAGAAAGAGTCACATGATAACTCGTAACAGCTTAACTGTACATTAAATAGTCACACACAGAGATATACACAATTAATTCTTAATGTGTACTGAGAATTTAAGGAAAAGGAAGAAATAAAAAAAACTACTCATTTTCGAGGACTTTGTTTTTCTTTGTTTTCCTAATAAAATTAAAGTTTAATTTACTCTGTGCTCTATTAGTATTTTCGAATTCCCTCAATAACAAAATTAAGATTAGATTTAATCTCTGATTTTGAAAATAGTTTCATTTCAGGAGAGCCTGGAACTTTATCATCATATTAATTTTAAACACGATAGCATTGAAAGTTATATGAATTAAGTTTGAAGTAATGAAAGCTTTTAATGATAAACGCTATCATATATGAGACTTTTAATTTAAATTCATAGTTAGATAACTGTGAAACATTGTATGGATAGGAAATATTAACTTTAAAAATCTAATATAACAACTAAAAATAATTATCTAAAAATATATGCATTGCTAATTTTTAAAAATTAATCAACGGCCACGGTACCAACGAGGCATGATCACATGTAGTCTCATATTCGACTCATCAAGCCACTAAACCGTTGTATAGAGATGATGTAGATGTTAATTCTGTCAATGCACAAAATTATCATGTTGGCACATTGGGGAATCTTGGAGAAAGATGTGTCAACTCTGATGTCCTCATTATTTTACCTCGGCTCAAAATCATCAGCCCTGTCACCAACAGCTCTTTAAAAAATGTCACATTAATAAACAATAGACCAAATAAAATCAGAGACTGATCAGTTTATAAATTAATATAATACAGGGATAGTAGGTGAAAAAAAGCAATTCCTATAATAAATAATGTATACAAATTGAATTCGATAGGTATAGTTATATTTTGATCTTATCAAGTAAATCAAAATTATTAGAAAAAATTAAATTCTCATATGAATATACTTGTAAATTGATGCATGAAGTATTCGTGTGTCAAAGAAAGAAAAATTAAAAGCTCTGCTTTAAAATGCGTTTAAATCGCATTAACACGTTTATTAAGATTGTTATTGAATATATGAAAAAGAAACATTTGTCAAGAGCGATAAAAGGTGCACAGACTCGAATAAGTAGTCTAGTAATTGACTTAAATATCAAATTTGCATATTCTTGAAAAGAATAAAAAACACAATAGCTTTGGTAAAAAAAAGCTCAACTTTACTCGAAACTAATATTATATATTTTATGTGTTTCTTTCTATATAAATAACGAAAGAGAAAGAAAAGATATATTGCACGTCCGTGAGGGACTATAATAGTATATGCGAATGATAGTAAACTATTTAAATACTACTGTTTTGTTTGTATGTTCAATTTAATTAGAATATTTCCATCTCGATTATTAGCAAATAAATATTATTTGTATTATTTTCAAATTAACAATTTATACAAAAGTCCATTGGTAAATTATTAAGATATATTTTCTCAGTAATTATTTTATAATTAACGAAGTCATAGAATTGTACATTGTGAAATTATATTATTGCTTTTTAATGTTTTTACACATTTTATATATATTTTTCTAAACACTTGTACATTATCTCTAATTTTAGGTTCTTCTTACTCATAGTATTAAAGTTCCTACTTCGTGATCAATTTCGTAAAATATTCGTTTAGTTTTTTTTTTTTTTTTTGATTTTCAATGTCCATTAAAGTGCGAAATAATAAACAAATAAAGAGTTTCATCCATGGAAAATATTTACCATTATTCTTCATAAATTAATTATGCAAGAGTTTTTATAATATAAAGGCGATGTTATATTAATTCTATGCATTTCATTTATTACACATATATTAATATGAAATTTTTTTAAGTAATTTTAAAATATGAATAAATATACAGAACTGAATTAGAATTCCCAAAATGTTATTGATTGCAAAGAAAAAAAGCATCATTATGCGAAACAAATACCTGATTTTGACAGGTTTTGTAATGCATTATTAATGAGAATCAACTATAAAATAATATAAAAATGAAAGAGAAAAACATATCGCTTAAAGAACAAATTAATTCAGTGGAATTAATAGAATGATTGATTCAAAGAACTAATTGTGCAAAAAAAAAAAAAAAAAAATGATTAAAAATAACAGGTTAAAGGCGTTACATAATTTTTCGAAAAATTATCAATTTTCACATTTTTTATTTTTTTAAGAGTTCAAATATTTCTGTTGAAAATGATATATAATATGAGGAAATACGAATAAATAGAAGTATTTTTCTATATTTTTTAATTGATGTTACTCCTTGATGCGTATCAAATGAGCTCTGCTAAGAACACCTGCGCTTTCCCTTGCATACGTTTCTGATAAGCTCAAATCCATATGATGTTCAAGTGGAAAAATTACAGTGTATTGGGAATTTCCAAAAGTATATGGTTACACTTCTTTTGTTCAAATGAGTCAGTCAGTTTATAACATTATATAGTCAGTGATTCCGAAATCTACATTTGTAGAGTTAAAAACTCTAAACAAATTGGGGTAAGTATATATATATATATATATATATGGCTATTGCGCAGTTCAGTATGTGTCATGTAGCAAAATTGTCTTGAAATATTATGATATTGAACCGTTATCACACTGTGTGCCATGCTGCAAAGAATTAGAGGCACGTATGATTTGTGCAGCCAAACGAAAGCGTTTTGGGATCCAAAAAAAAATGTCTAAAATGTTAAAAATACTGAAAGAAAAAAAATTAGAAAGAAAAGAAAAGAAAACTAGAAGAGCTTTTGTAGGAACAGAGGGTAAAGAGAATGCTTCATATGCTTCTGGAAAGTGGAAAAAAAGTAAATGCTCAAAAATTACAAATTTTGTCTTTAAAGCCTGTTTTCTCAAAATATAATTTCATTTTTTTTTACTTTGTGTACCTTTTCTCAAACACTACTTATTATATAATCCTAAAATTTTGTTTTGAAAGTAAAAGTATGTTGTAAAACAAAAGTGAGCTCTTTAAATATAACGAGATATTTAAAAAGACCAGGTATTTGAGAAAATTGAGTAAGGGAGTATAACCTTGTCCTTTAAAAGTAATCAAGTTGTGTTTGTCCCTATTTCTTGAAATAGCAGAGTTAACTGTTATCCTGAAAAATATAATTTATTTAAACTTCTTAATTTAGGTATTTGTCTTTTTAGAAGTAATATTTAACGGGAGTTGAAAAGCACAAACAAGTTATAATTATTAAAGTGTTTTGGATTTCCAATAAGCATAAAGAAATACTTACGTTTTACATGTGGTTAGCAAAATATTGGAAAGTCCCGGGATCAATATTTTTGTAAATATTGTTTTGATGCAGTATACACATCTTGGACAGCATTAATTTTGACATGAAGTAGGTGTTTTCAGATTCCTCACAAAAATTAACACTATGTTACGTTCTCCCTCTAATGAAATGCAAGTACCTTTCTAATATGAATGTTGATGAAAAAAAATCAACTATTTAATTTTCACTCAAAATATTCCCATAAAGGTCACATCATTTTAGGTCTCGTGACAAATGGCACCAAAGCAATTATTTTACTCGATCGTTTTGTTCATTAAGCCTACGTACGGTATACTTTGTTATTGGTGGCAGCGTTTACTGCATGAGTGAGAACTTTTCTCATTGTCTTAACCTCCAAGATCCAACATCACCAAATATTCTCTTCAAATTTTTATTGCTTGTTTCATACAGTAAAAATGAAATCAGTTCCACATACATCAAAAAAGAGTTTTCCTGTTGCTCTATTTGAATGGATAAACGAAGTGAAAGATGATTTCTCAAACAACGTTACAAATTTTCGCTACGACTCTCAACGTGTTTATTTTTTTCTTTACCATGATGTGCGAAATGATATATTTGCGTTTTCAACAATGCTATATAAATTTAACTTGTGTAAATCTGGGGGCATTGTTGTGGTTGAAATGGGGTGTTCTAGACAGATGTTTAAATCTGTTGTGTTTTGTTAGTATTAAATTTACGACTAGCGAAAAATTCATGTCATTCCTCACTGATTCGTTCTGACATTTTATATTTTTATCCATCTATTTTGTTTACTTAGAAGAAATACATAGTCTTTTTCATTAACTAGCCATATTTTTAGACAATATCCCCTCTAAAACATTCGTTTGTTTTTGGATATTTAGACTCTGCAACAATAATACAATACTACAATACAGCAATAAAACAATAATTTTATTTTATCTACCATCTACAGATGAGAATATCATAATCATCGATGAAGTAAATATGTGTACTATTTAGTGCTGGTTTCATGAAATTGTTTTGATTCGCTATTGTAAATCTAATAAAATTTAATTGCTTGTTATTCAACTATATTTGAGTTATTATGTTCCATTATTTAAAATATTAGTTTTCAAGTGCTACTAAAAAGACAAAATATTTTATTATAGTTTCTTAAGCACACTCCTAATAATAAATTTTCAAGATAACTACGTTTAAAAAAGCTTCAATTGCATTTTTTACAGGGTATTCGTATTGAACTCAGAAATTTCCCGTATAGATTACAAGGAATTGTTGTTTGGTTTTTTAGGACTGTTCACATCTAATTTCAAACAACCTGGTCCAAACTTGAGACATATTTCCTGATTGAAAATTACATTCATTTTTCATACATATTTATAACTTCATAGCACATACACTTTTTTAATATATATACTTCCTCTAAGTTAGAAACATGCAAAATTGCATATTTTCATTTGAATGCATAAGGGCTTCCCAAAAGAAAAGTGAGCACATGTGATTGCATCTGCATGTGTTCAACTGCAGCAGCGGCATTAAAAATAAATATAAAATACAGTAGGAGATGTACACCACATATTAGTGATAGGTGTATTCAGTAGAGAAAATTCATCGAAAGTAAATGTGCAGTTACATGGATAGGTTCAAATTTGAACTATTAATATGGTTTCTGACTACGGAAGGTGAGCGTAATGGCTGCAGTCTATCGCGAGCACTGTTTAGGTCAAACTTCTGTGAACAATACTTGTAAAAGTTGAAGATATTAATTTATTTATTTTGCATGGCATTGAAAATGCTACCATTAAATTTAAGCTTGTTTCTATTTTCATTTAAGTTTTAAAGTAAATATTGTATATTTGAATTTTTTTCTAATCAGTTAGATATAAAGAATACTTATATTTAAAACATAGAAGAAATTTAGGCTAAAAGTATATTAAAGCAAATTGATTAAATCAAATCATTTTTATTTGCTTAAAAAAAGTTATCTTCTTTTCGAATCCAAAATCCAAAAAAAAAATTCAATACATGTCATATACATCATGTAATATATGTCATATGTTTTATTTCATATATCGTAAGTGTTTCAATTAACGTAATTTAAAAATGTTATTCTTTTTAGTAATAAATATGTTTACAAAGTATTGAAGATGAACAATTTTGAAATATTTCATGAATGAAACTTTTAGCTTTTAGGCACAGTACAATTTTTTTGTTTTTATTACAGCAAACTTTTTCAAATATCCCGTCAACAGAAATGTCTTTAGCAGTGAAGATTTTATTGTTCTATACTCGCTGGTTCTAGGTCTTAAGCCAAATATTACCAAATGTCTATTTTCCACATTTGTCTATAAGCTCTGATTCACCTATGCCCTGTTTTTCCAAGAACACTGAAATGGCTATCCACGGTACGCCTAAGACAACTAATTATGTCACATTTCCTTAGATATATCACAACCTTCTCCATAAGGGCAGAAACATATACGGACATAAAAAAAGCCGGATCTTCTTCTGCAATAACTTATTCTGCACATAAAAAAATGTTAGAGGGTAAACTGAAAGAAAAAGAACAAAACAAAGGAACCAGAGACTTCGAAACAACATAAAAACATTCAAAAAACGTTTGTTAAGATATGAAACCTAAGCATACATATACACCAAAAGTGCTGGCATTCAGAAAGGGGAAATTTCTACGGGAAATGAAGCTACACTCTTGAAAAAAGCCCGTGCAACGCCGGGCTATGTGGAAAGGAAACAGACCCTTCCGACGGGACAAAGATGAAGAAGAAATTTCTAAAAAGGAAATTTTAAGGACAAAATATAGAATTCACACACAAACCAAGAAGTACTGAATAATAGGTAATTTCCATTTGCAAAAAGTTATGCTCTTGAAGAAGACCGTGCAGCGCCGGGCCACGCAGTTAGTAACTATATGTTACCCGTTGAAGCCATTTGTTTTTGAGTCTGTGGATTCAGAAGAATCGAATGTTTGAAATTTAGGCATGTGCTGCTCTTCATAAGACATTTGAACCTGCTTTCGTGAGGTAGATAGGGACCGCATGAAAAAATCGCACAAAAAAGATATTCAAACATTCCATAAATTCTTACATATAACATACTAATTCGTGGAAATACTACAAAAAACTTTTTGTTATGCGGTGGATAAGGGCCGCATAAAATGTCGCATTTATAAAATATGCCAATTAATTACGAAATTTATGTAAGAGTACTTCCATAACAAAATAAATAATTAAATATTACACTGGAAATATTTTAAAAACATATAATTTCTCACTGTATATACGATAAGTCTTTAAATTGCACATGCATAATTCATCGCTACTCATCGTATTCCAAAGTCCTGTAATGAAAAGGTTCAAAATCACTTTCGTCAATTGAAGGCCCAATTTCAGTTGATTTATTTTTTGGCAACATAAAGTAAGAGATAAATTTTTGTGACGAAGGACGGGGAGTCACACAGTTGTTTGTAGATGTCACGATAACCAGCTATACATGATTGAAGTCCTTTTTGGAATTTTATACTCCTTCCTTAATTGATATCTATTTTAAGAAAATAGGTTTCCAATTTGTTGGAAAGCTGGATCCCTGCATATTTTTATACCGCTCTTAAAGAATGTGGCTTCTTGTGCGTCTTCATAATTTATCAAATTATTCATAATGTGACTGTTATTTTACAAGTTTCTTCTTCAGTCAAGCGAGGGCTGCTTGACAGAAATCAACTGAATGCGCACTGTCGGGAGACTGTTTATAATAAATGAACAGAGCGTCTTGAAGTGTTTATATTTCAGTGGCCTAACGTACACCCCCGCATCACGGGGGAGGGGGGCAGGACTCTAGGAGCCCATGGCTTGATTAACGCTAAATACGTGTTTACGCAATTTATAAAATATTAAAGGGGGAGGGGATCCTAACATTGTCCTTTACGCCACTAGTAAATAGATAGAAAACATTACAGCAGCTCCGAAGCAATTGACATTCATACACAGCATTAAAAAAATATCGCACATAAAAAATCGCACAAAAAGGAAATTGCATAAAAAAAAGACCGCACAACAACAGGTTCGACTAGAATTATTAAAAAAATGTCACTTATTTTTCCTTTGATCTATGTGTGAAAATCTTGGTAATTGTTAATGAAATCAATTTATAAACAACTTAAGCATAAAAAATAAAACTAAAATTTAAGTTATACTGAAAAGTAACCAGAGCAACGTTAAAAAGATTTAGAATTTATTGTTGTATTTTCACAATACGAGAGTCCTAAATGGTTAACATTTAAAACACTAATAACATTATGAGCTATCAAATTGACCCTATCTAGCTTACACCCCAAATCACCCAGTCAATAACAATTTTGTTTAGCACATATAGTAAAAAAGTTTTCCCACAACAAATTTTGCATATATTGAAATATGATTGCTAACTTTAGGTAATATGTATTTCGGGTCTTTTTCACTATGTTTCTTATTTTCTTGTCTTAAGGAAATTAAACGCATTATAAAAGGAATGCATCAAGATTTAAAATATAATGTATAAATA
This sequence comes from Trichonephila inaurata madagascariensis, assembly GCA_019973955.1. Lineage (NCBI taxonomy): Eukaryota > Metazoa > Arthropoda > Arachnida > Araneae > Nephilidae > Trichonephila > Trichonephila inaurata. Next base: position 43,038 of record BMAV01020744.1, read on the forward strand.
AAGTTATCACTAGGGCTGTAAGAATAGCATAATAAATCATTCTTTACTGATTTTCATAATTGTGAACTAGGATAAACTAAAAAATCATTTTCAATTTACTCAAACAACTGCAGAAAAGAAGTTTTTTTTTCTTCCATTAAAACTAAATTTTGAAAACATAATGCTTAAATAAATTGTTTTATATGTCATAAAGACCCAGTGATCGTAAAATTAATGACTTTACTTGGTTATAAAGTAACAAATACGCAACAAAGACAATCCTTTTTGTCTAATGGATTATTAATCATCATTAAAAGTTCATAATTCAAGTATTACATCAAATTATTATTTTTTTTCCTTGAAAACTGTTAGTCGAAAAAGGTTTTTCGGATCATGACATAAGCAAGAGAAAAAGGAAATTAAATTTTATTTTGATATTAAACGTTTTCTAAGAAAGAAAAATGAAAAGGCAAAGTACAAATACTGATTAATGACGTAAGGTTAAAGTATAAAGTTCACTCAACTGATTAACTAAATACTTCAATCACACATTGAAGTATTTTTTTACTGTACTTAAATTCAGTATATATATATAAATATCATTTAGATACAGTAAGAAAATACTCCACTGTGCGATAAAAAAAAACATTTTACTCAACTCCATGCGTGTGAATAGTGATGCATTTGTGTTTTGAATAAATAACCCATGGTGAAATACTCGATATTTCAATCTTTAAAAATTGCGGATAAAAAATAGTTTAGCTAAAATAAGAGAAAAATGTTTCAAGTTAAATTTGAAAATATATAATGTTGTTTCATAAAGTACTGGTCTATAGAATCGTTTTTAATTTGTGAAAAAAGTAAATGAAGGATGTTAGAGAAAATGTATCTTAAACTATTAAAAAATATAAGCACACAATCTTCCAAATTAAATTTTAATGCAGAAACTTCCAATATTTCATTCACTGGAAATTATCTACAAATGTAAGAACATGAGTTTCTTTAAATTTATGTAATCTCTTCTTGGATTCACAAAAAAAAAATTGACAAATTATGAAAGGAATAAACGATGTATATATATCTGTTATTATACCCCTTTAAGACCCAACCCTCACGATTGTGCAGGTTAGACATTCTTGTACATTTTTGCTTCTGGAATAGTCGTGTGTAAGAAAATCCCGAATCCAGGTATTGAGCGGGTTTGCAGAAAGTGTAAGGTATCACTTTTTATCTTCAGCTAGCAACTCTAGCTAAATTTTCAAATACAACGAAAACACGTCTTCTTTTTATGTGCCATAAAAAATTAACTATCGATATATTTTTAATTCCTTAGATACAACTTGTTGTATTAATATTTAAATAACTGTAAAACAGAAAAAAATATTAATTATTGTCTATTAATGTTGCTTGTAGTGTTCGGGATTTTCGTTACGATCGTGCGGGTTGGGCGTTACTTGAGTCACAGAAGCCATGAAGGTAAGTTCTTGCCCTGTAAGTTTAATTTTCTGTTTCAAAAAGGTTGACAGAAGACTAAATAAAAACGAAATATATTATTATATAATTAAAATCATATTTTGGGGGGAGATACCATGGAAGAGTCCGTTTTTTCTTTCTATGGCTCTTTTTTCCAACTAAAAAATTTCCTTTTTAACTCATTTGATGAAGGGTAAAGCATTTTCATCCTTTACATAGACGTCTGCATCTATATCTCTTCACCCTCCCCCTTAAGAAATTCTTTATTTTACGGTGGGAGTTTGTATGGTGTGGTTTTAATATTTTATTTTTTTTTTAAATAATAAAATTTTTTCATAAATTTTATTATTTTTCTTGGAATACTATGCTGACTTTTAACCAAAAACTTTTTCAAGTGTCTCAAAGGAGAAGAATTCTCTCACAAGAAGAAATTTTGCCACTGATGAATAAATCAGTTTGAATTGATCAGGACTTAGTGATCTCTGATGCGAAGAAAACATGAATCATGTATACTGGAAGGATAGTCAAGTTCAGAAGAGCGCAATGAAGAAAACCACGGAAATATTTGCTATGGAAAGAAAATTTGGGATCATTCTTTACAATAAGAGTCTCCTGAACCCATTAGTTTCATTGTTTTAGCTGTTGCAAATTCTTGGTTTCTGTGCAAGCTAAATGCAATATCAAATAAAATTCCTCAAAACATCAAAGTGGATAACTTAAAATTTAAATTAGAAATATTTGAAGTGTCAGTAGCCTGTCCACCTACTAACAAAAGTGTTTTAACAGATGATGAAGTTAACAGTGTTGTAATTCCACTCGCAAGAAGACCGAAGCTTTATAATCCACCTGCTATACATGTCATGGCTTTTATCCCGGTCATTTCAGGATAAAAGTCTTGACATGTATAGCCATTTTTGATGTGTTGATGACATTTCAAGGCTTCTCAAGTGCAAATTTGAAAACTACGAAAGCAGTTCGAAAACATGTTCTGAAAAATGCAATGGTTATTTATACTTGTCAAAAACAAAACAAAAGATTTTTATAATAAATAAATAACGAATTAATAAAAGATTTAATTATACATAAATAATTTCCTTATTCGTAACAATTTTAGTTGAATTAAGACTGTTTCTTCTATCAACTTAGATAAAAAAAATGTATAACTCGTCAAATTCCATAGGAGACCTGTTTCACAGATAACGCCCAACCCACACGATCGTGCGGGCACCGTCAGGGTGAAGGGGAATGAGATTTTTTTTTTATTATTTTTCCCGATGTCATTGGGATCCATATAGTATTAATAACCAGAAGAATTTAATATTTGAAAATTAAAATAATTCGGGTCTTAAAGGGATATATGTCTCATATTTGCTGTCAGTAAAAGTTTTAAAGATCTCATTAAATATGTTTCTTGAAATTAATTACTAAATGATTTTACTTATAGATACATAAACATCATATGTACGTGTGTGTGTTTGTGTATGAGAAAGTGATACCTAAAAAAAATCCTAGGAATACTTATTTTTAGGTTTTAAGATCATGCGCTCTTCAAATATAAGTGTATCTATACTATGCACAAAAAGGAGACTAAACTGATTTATTCAAAGAGTTATTCCAACAGTATTCATATAAATATAACATGCATAAATTATCAATTTTTTCACTAAATATAAAAAATTCATTAGATAGTATTGTAAGGTAATATTGTGCAATATTGTACGAACTTTGAAATTTTATTGTAAAGTACTTTTTCCAACCTATTTCTTTCAGACATGATATATATTTCGTGTTTAAAAATACTTTGCATTAAAACAAGGAAAAAAATCATTTGCAGGGAAAAAAAAGAGTGCTACAGTAGTCGCATACAATGTGTAACATCTGACATGTTAAAAAAGTAAAGACGCAATAGTAACTTATATCCTGAAAAAAATGAATCGGGTATGATTGGAAATGATTTTCGATCGAATAAAAATATCTTTAATGATTTTTTTAATTAACAAAAGGAGTAATGTAATATTTTATCAAAAATAATTATTCTTGTTCAATTCGGGGAAGAGCGGAGACAACAGACTTATGATAACTAACATATGACACATATACTTGTGATTTCTAAGTATTTAAAAACCGTTGAAAAACAGCGTCAATAACATTACCACTATTAGTTGTCGAAACATTTTGGTTTGTGTTTATTTCGAGCTTGAGTTCATCATTCAAAAAACCTATGAACTGCTCAGCTTTTGTGGCAAACTTAAGTTAAAGTTAAAATCACCACTCAATATTATGGAAATCGAGTGATAATTTTTTTTAAAAGAGCAGAGCCAGCTTCGGTATATGGTAAAAGTACAGAACACAGGGAATCTTTAATTTTTTTAACGTTTGATTCGAAGAAATGTATACGACCACCGAAATCATCGTTTTTCTATTTTCAAATAAGCATTCTGTCGCATTTATGTCTCCCAATATCATGACTAACAATACCCAATCCACTTGTTTGACGATAAGTAATGTACATATGAGGAGTCGCAACATGTGATTTTTTCTGTTAGAGATAGATCGCAACACTAGCTGCTGTGAGGGCCGGTCGATTAAATTGTACGCAGCAATCGACGTTAGGTATCGAAACACTTCTCTGACAACATGAGTAATGTACAATTTTGTGAAATAACGTCCTCGAAATATGCTTGGTGAGCCCTGAGACTTTGACATTTGAGAGTACGGATCACAAATTTATCATGGGTGAAGTCTAATAAGACTTGCTACTATGTGTGAAGTGTATTCTGAGTATCGTTTGGTGAATAACCATAGTACCTAGCTCTTCCGAGCTATAATTTCTTATCGTTAGGAATTTGAGTGATTGTGACGAATTGACTCTTGCCTTTGTTAATTAAAAAATACTTAAAAGATAAAATATACTTATATGAGAGTAAAAATTTAAAACTATTAAAATGCTTTAAGTGCTAGAAAAATAGCATCAAAAACGGTGCAAGCACCGAGAATGAAAGCAAACTTAGATTAGTGGGTGGGCGTAGACGATGTCTGACCAATGGTAATTCAGCTTAGAACTCAGTCGTCGTAGAAATGAGAGAAACACTGAATGATTCAAAATCAGAAAAACAGCTTTTTCAAAAGCTAAAAAAAATTATATACATATAGAAAAAATAAGAAAGAACATGGAAATTTAAATTTGAACAGGAGAAATAATTTTCCAAGTACAATTAAAATGATTCACATAGTAAATTTGAAAATTGCAAGCTCCCGAGAATCGAGCCCTGGGCCATTCATTTCAGGACATATACTATAACCACTAGGCCACAGGTGGAATCACGTAAAATAAGCATTCAACATGGGTGAGAAAAATGAAAGGAGTTTAATTAAGAATCTCTCTCTCTCTCTCTCTAATTCAGTATTTCTGAAACTGTAGGGCGCGCCCCCTGGGGGCGCGGTAACCCTGCGAGGCGGGTGCGAGCATATTGAAAATAAAAGGTTTAAAAAAATAATATTTTTGAATGGAGTAAAACAAAATACTTTCTGAAATAATAAAAAATGCACATTTACACTGATATAATTTAAATATATCATCTGGTGATCATCAAAAATAAAAGATTCCACTTCAAACGCTCATTAGCAATATTTGATGCTATAACCAAATGAAAAAAAAACACTTTGTTTGCTTTACTGTAATCCTACGATGAGAGTTTTTTTTTTATTACGTTTCTTTTAACCACTAAAATACTACTTTTGACAATCATATATTTGACCTTTAAACTTACTGGTATATTTCACTTCATCTCTTTTTCTTTTAGAAATGTTGTAAATAATATTTTTCTGTTGATTTTTTTCAAATGTGAATGAGTTATATGATAAATGGAAAAAAAGCGTATAGAGCACTTTGAAGGATTATTTGGCTAAGATGAATTTTTGTGACTGAAACATATAATGCATAACGAAAAGTTTTTACGCAATTCTTTTTTAGATCTAATATTCATATGGTTTATTGAATACATTTTTAACACGGGATCAGTCGCGCGATGCACTGAGTCATCTCATGCTCACGAAATCGTTAATTCTGGGAAAACTGTTTATTCCTTAACAGTAATCTTGATCCTATTATTCCCCCTATTAGATCCTCCTATTAGACAGTCTTAATGGGAACTAAATAAAATAAATTTATCACAAATATGCCTCTTTTCTTAGAGTGACAAACGTTTTTTTACAATCAAGGTACTTGTTTTGATTGAGTTCCCTGCGTGACCACTTTTGTTCCAAAATATTTTCTATAAACATGCTACATTTTCCCTTATGAACAACTTTGTGGTTTTGATGCTGTGTTGTACGACTTATTATGTTTTATAAATGTAAATGAGCAGAATATAAAAAAGAATGGGCATCTGTGATCTCTATTGAAGGAAGTTGAAACTGAACAAGCAATTGAAGAACCTGCTGAAATAATGCATATTAATCATGACAGTGAAAGTAAATATGGGAAAAGCGATAGACATAAAACGTTTGAGTTGAATTGAACTTTTTAAATGCTGCCTAAAAAATTCTATGAAGAAACCTATGAAGCCATAAATGTAGCACTTCGCCTTGTCTAAAAGGCACAAAGAAGAAAAAGTTGAAAATGCTATTTGTAGATCATCAAACGGCAGCAAAACTACAATAATGTGAACAAAATATAACAGTTTTGCTAGAAATTAATGTTTCTGTATTGTTAGCAAAACGTTTCTGTGATTTATGTCCTTTATTCAGAGTACGCAGATTTAGAACACTTTCTTTATTTTATTGGATTTTTTCTCAGAGTATCAAAGAAAAATTGAAAATTCCTTGAAATTAGGTAAGTATATTTTCTCTTAATTAAATTATTCACTGGAATTGTGATTTTTATCGTGTATAGTATAAACATAGTTCAAAAATAAATTATAGTTTAAAAACAAATATATATATATATATATATATATTACTTAAAAGTAACATATACAAAATTTAATACTTATCTTGTTAATTTGTACGGTTTATAATTATGATCGTATTGTAGCTTTAGCGCCAAAGTGCATTATTATTGCATTCAATACATTATTATTTTGGGGGGGGCGATAAAAATTATGATATAAAATTGGGTCGCCAGTAGTGAAAGTTTGAGAACCACTGCTCTAATTAGTTTATTTGGCATTATACATCCATAATATGAGTGTCAGTATTTATTTTATTTGTCGTTCGTATTTATAGCAGTAATTATAAAACTCAAAAAAACAGATTTTCGTAGAACAAAAGCGATGACTCATTTTTAACGAAAAACATTCGCTTGTTCTTTCTGACTCTCATTTTTAATTATGTATGACTGGATGATTATTTTTGGTTGCTATCGCAAGCAGAGTTTCTATAACAGTTCGAACCGGAAACATAATACAAATTTGATACTAAGAAAGGTATGGGCAGCATAACGATTAATTAAAAATTAAAAACGTTATATTAGCAATTATTTAAATGATTTGCATCAGTTCAAGCCGCAAGTTTATGTAAGATTAAATTTATCCTTTGGCTGTATTTGACACTAATTTGTAAGTTTTGCGTCTATTTTGTTTTAATCATCATAGCGAAAGGAGTTTTTTTTTTTTTTTTTTTTTTTATAAAATAAAAACATTTTCCTTAAAATTCACATTGTTTTTTTTTTGTTGTTGTTGTTTTGTTTAATATAAATAAAATTTGTGTGTATTGTATATTCAGATATTTTTCAATAGTAATTTGCAAACTTAAATGATTGCAATAAAGATTTTGTATAATTTTTTAAATCAAATTAGTCTTAGCAGTGAAATATGCCCGGTCCCCTACGAGCGTATATTCTTCGAAAGTGTGGGCCTGGTGAAACACTTCTTTCTCCTTTGGCCGGTCCTGAAGGGGCTATGAAGGTGGCCTGTATGCCAAGACCCTGTAGTCTACATCTCTTTGACTGTGAATTACAGCAAATACTATTTAGCACGTTGCCGAGTACACTTGTCTGGGCCAGAAGATGATTGGGGGAGGTTCTCTCCAGTGATGAGATGCGGTTCGGTCAGGACAAGGACTCGAGACGTGTTCTCAATATGGAGAAAACACGGGAGTAAAATTTCTGTCCTCTATCTGTCAAAAAGGACTACTATGATAGAGGAGGTCTTATAGTCTATGAGGAATCATGACAGACTGGTATACAGGCCTTCATGCGGAGCGGTATCATTGCACCCTATATCAGACTTTTCAGTGATCATATGGATCGAATTGCATCTTAATGAACGATAATGCATGCCCACACAAGCATCTGCTCGTGGACGAATATTTCCAGCCGTAGAATATTAACTGATTAAAGTGGCCTGTGATATCCCTTTACCTTAATCCCATCGATCATGTATGAAACATCTTTGGACACCCAATTGCATTTCGATAACCAGCTCCGATGACCGTCAATGAGCTCAAGAATGCATTCGTGCATGAATGGGTGTTATTGCCACATCGGGTGTTAAGGGCCCTAGTAAAAAGTACGAAACCCCGAAGTGAGAGTTGTGAAGTTATTAGGGGTGATCATACTTCCTATTAGACGTGTTTTTCTTTGACTAACAGGATGTCAGTCAGCTGCTGTGATTTACAAGAGATCAATTTCATTAGTTAGGGTGCCAGGTGTGCCCATTTTTACTTTTCAAAATAGTGGTTATACATCGGATGGTATTTGGTTAAAGTTTGGTTTTATATACTTTGTTTTCTTCGTATTGCAAGAAAAAAAATTCCCTTCAGTTGTTTTCACTAGTGTATTAAGTTAAATTATTACAAATGTGTATATATTTTTTGCCAAAAATATTATACAAAATTAAATACTCAGAATCACGTTTTAGTTGCCCCAAAAGTTTATTTTAATATTACAGTCCATATATATGAAAATTAAATTATTGATTTCCTAGATTCTTGAAAATTCAACTGAAAAGGGAAGAAAAGTGTATTATATGTTATTGTCAGAGAACAATTCAAAAAGCAAGTACAAAGAGAAAATTTATTTAATTTAAGAAAAGGAAAATAAGAACTTATTCGTAAATTTCCGTGTTTCCAAATGCTCATTTAAAAAGTAGCTAAAGAAGTTGGAATGAGGAAATTAAAGAAGAATTGAGGAAAAAACTTCCTGAAAAAGTTTTCAAGGATGCCACTCACTGAAACGAAGTTTAAAAAGTAGAACTGTGCATTTGTGTTTCTTCTAAGCAAATAAAAAAAAAATTGGGAAAGAGGTTGTTGTTGTTGCTAATGCCACCTGTTTGACGTAGTCAGATCGAGGTCCACCCTCGAGGGAAAGAGGTATAACTTTATTATACAATGGTTAAAATTAGTGAACATAATAGCAACAAAAAAAAAAGAAGAAAAAAATTATTTTCATATATTCAAGATATTAAATATTACAAAATATGTCGTCAATTGTTTCTTAAAATTATTTAATATTTCTTAACTATATTAAACAAGAAAAATACTAATTTTTTTTTAAATATCAGATTAAACAAAGCACACATTTAAAAAACGAACTTTACTTTTTTATTACAAGGAATATATTTTTTAAAGAGTTTTTCTTTTGTTTTTCAAGATAGTATGTAAATCCAGAAAAAGGCAGAAACACTGTCTCTTTTCTTGATTTACATACTCTAAAATTCTTTCATTATTTATTAATAACTAGCCGTTACCTGCGCGCCTCGCTGGGTATTTCTCCCGATGTTTTATTTTTCTATATATATGCATATATGTATATATATATATATCAACATTATTGATATCTTAGCATTGAGAATTTGATTGCATTGAAAAATATTTTGTAATTCTTGATTTAAAAAGAACAGAACTTTCAAATAACAATTTCTAAAATCGAAGTGGAATTATTGTTTACTCCCCCTCCAAGTGGATTTCCACAAAGCCCATTTTCAGTGGATTTCTACTCAATAAAATAAAAATGCATGCTAGATTTCTACTTTAAATCTAATTGATCAAAACCGCATTTTTTTATCAATAACATCCAGTAACCACCTATCAGATTTTGTTTCTGTAAAATCCGTTCAACAAACCCGTTCAGTTGGACAATACAGATATGCATACTAAATTTCATTACTGTTGGTCAAGTAGTTCAAAAAAGGGGATTTTTTTTATCAATATATGCTACCAAACACTCCTCCATAAGAAACTTTTTTCTTTAATAAATGAGTCCCATTTTCTCCTTACCCACCCCCCTCCAATAGGAGTCAATTCGCATGGCATCTGTTTTTAGAGAGTATATATTCTCTCTCTCTCTCAACTCACACAAAACATGCTCACAAGATTTTAAGTATGTACGCTTAAAAGCTGAAAAACGGTAATATCTATCTTTAACGCCTCTTAAGCAATCGCAATGAGCTTTCGAGTCGATTTTCAAAACACTTTTTGCAGCGGATATTCATTTCATGAAATGAACTGGCCTACCAAATTTTTAGCATATACGTCTATTAATACACAATTATGGGAATATATATCTTTGACACTCTTTACGGGCTCACTAAACCCGTTACGGTTCAATTTTTTTTAAATCCCTTTCTGTCGCTGACCTCTAATTCTTGAAAGAAAATGCCCACACCAAATTTCAAGTTTGCAGGTATAATACTTCAAAAACAAGAATATATATATATAACGCACCTTAATACCCACAACGCCCTTGAGGATTAATTTTACTAACTCATAAACCGTTTCGCGAATACGCCCATCCACTTTCAAAAGTTCCATTGCATTCATATTAACGGCTTAGGAAAAATAAGAGACGTACATTATGTATCAAATATACATTTTTATTATTAATCTTATATGTCCAATGCGAGCGTAAGGGTTTTTTTATGTTAATGTACAATCCCTAATAATGTATACAAATAGTTATAAACCTAAGTATAAATAGTCATAAAAGTAAGAAATATTAACCAAAGGAGTACAAATACAAACTATTGGCTTTAGGAACCAAGAATACAGGTTTACACATACTTTTTTGGTCACAGCAAAACCCTTCACCTGTAATTTCCAAATCACTGGGTCTTTCGGAAGGGAAGAAATATTATATATATATATATATATATATATATATATATATATATTCTGCTGTGGCCACCGTAAATGCAACACCAAGAAAGACAAGAGAAAGCACAACAAAATTTGTTTTGTTGATAACTGATTGACCAAGTATGACATGATAAAATTTATAAGCTTCTGTGAAGTGTGGTTCCTGCCAGAATCAGTAGCCATTGTTGGAGATCACCGCTGCTACACGCCTCGGCATTGATTCAAAGAGACTTTGGATGTTTTCTTGGGGTGCAGCAGACAAAGCAACTTCAACACGTTGCCAAGGTTGATCTGGTGTGGCAGCTGGGGTGTAATATGGGTCAATCGTTGAGCAATAATGGACCACATGTTTTCTATCGGTGAAAGATCCGAAGAGTGAGCCGGCCAGAGAAGCAATTCAATCTGGTGATTGACGAATAATCTTTGGACAATGCGTTCCACGTGTGTTCGCGCATTATCCTGTTGAAATATGGCTGTGGCCAAGCCCTGAATGAAATAAAGAACAAATGGGTGCAACACCTCGGAGATGTAGGGCTGTTAGTTTAAAGTAGCGGCAAAGCGTACTAGAGGAGTGCGAGAGTGATATCCAATACCACCTCATATCATAATATGCGGTGCAGGACCAGTGCTGTGGTGCATAACGCAGCTGTGCCGCTTCCTCACTCCACGGTGTCTCCAGACTCGAATCCGACCATCGTGGATATATCAGACATATATGTGACTCGTCAGTAAAGACAACTTCATTCCATTCTGCCGCCCACATCCTTCTGTCATCGCACCATTGGCGGCGGAGATGTCTGTGGTTCTGCGTCAAGGGTAGATCAAGCAATGAACGTCTTGCGTACAAACCACTCTGATGTAAACGGCGTCGAATGGTACGTGCAGACACTGAATGATGCGTTACGTCCTGTGTTATGGTTCATAATGTGACTGAGCTATCCGTCACTACCATGTGCACAATTTGCCTGTTCTCACGTGAAGTGGTGCACTGAGGTGGATTCGATCGACAACGTCGGTCCGTCGTACCCTCCTGCATCCAACGGTCACATATCCGCATTACAGTTGCTTGGTTTTGTCCAACACGACTACCGATTTTCCTGTAAGTTAATCCATAATCTCGGTAGACCACTATCCTTCCTCTGTCGAACTCAGATACTTAATCAAAAGCTGATCTCTGTTTTCTACGAGATATAACTGATCGTTTTTTTTGAAAAAAACACAAGAAAAATACAATTGCCGAAGAAATTGTCGAAATCTCCAAGCCTTAAATAGCGCTTTGAGGTGACGCCACAGGCGCGCGTGATGTGTGTCTGCGCTAAAATTCTAGTCATTTGCATATCTCACATCCACTAAAACATGTTGTAAATTTCATGTTATTTGCATGCTTCCTTCAGGGTATTGCACTTACAGTGGCCAGTAGTATATATATACACTGGTGTGCAAAACTTAAGCAACAAGTGGGTTTATTGCCATAACTTCACGAAAAATCATCTGAGAGACATGAAATTCTGAAATGAGGAAAAGTATTATGTACGTAAAGGATGACGAAAGCATCGGCGCTGAAAAAAGGAATACAACGCATACGGTATGGAATCAAACAAAAACAAGCTTTATTGAACGCATAGTATCGTGACTCATGATTGTCTATCCAACAGGAAGAACAACAAGCAGATGTTTCTTAATATGGTATATTTCCTCCCCTTACTATAATGGTTGCTTTGCACCGTCTCCGCATACTCAGAACCAGCTGGTGCAACATTTCTTGAGGTAGGAGTGCCCATTCCTCAATCAACATCTGTTTGAGTTGTTGGTTGTACTCCGGATGATGTGAGCGTGTGGCAATACGTCTCCCCAAAGCATCCCACACATGTTCGATGGGATTTAAATCTGGGGAGCACGCTGGCCAATCCATTCGAGTGATATCTTCACTTTCCAGCAGCTCCTCAACAGCAAGAGTGCGATGTGGCAGTGCATTGTCATCCATAAAGATGAAGTCTCGGCCAATGGCACCTCGGAAAAGATGCAAATGGGGAAGAAGTACCTCCTCACAATAGCGATCCCCAGTTACAGACCCTCTGTCGAAAATG